>JANRMR010015345.1:0-14542 GCA_025434825.1 Bergia sp. 'catenularis' | reverse complement strand
TTGATTGGTTCAAACTATCATCCAGCAACTGGCCAGCTCTCTTATGTTTGACACACGTGTTGATCCATTTGAAAACACTGGATGATATCGATTCAGATTTGATTGGTTCAAACTATCATCCAGCAACTGGCCAGCTCTCTTATGTTTGACACACGTGTTGATCCATTTGAAAACATTGCATGATATCGATTCAGATTGGATTGGTTCAAACTATCACCCAGCAACTGGCCAGCTCTCTTATGTTTGACACATGTGTTGATCCATTTGAAAATATTGTTGGATCATGTTGATTCAGATTCGATTGGTTCAAAATCTCATCGAACAACTGTCCAACATTGTTGCACATAGTCATATCGGGCCATTTACATGGGCCTTTGGAAATAACTGGCTTGTTTTTAAAAAATTCTATACAGAGAACCATATACTTTGAAGCAATAGGATCAACGGAAACCAAACAACTGAACAAGTAACATTCAATAAATTTACTGTAACTAGTATGAGGCACTAATGCAGGTTGCTGTACCAAAGTGATGCATCTGAAAGATGGCATCAAACAAGTAAAGCTGTTTTTCCAATTGAAATGATTTGGTTCACTTCAGAACACTTTTGTTGTCGCCTTTTAAGACTTAGAAAGATGTTAACACTTTAACTTGGGCCTCTCTTAACATCTATGAAGTATGCTGTCAGTCACAACATTCAAAATGTTATAGCAGAAACACAATTAATCGTATCACTGTAGAAATTACCAATAATACTTTGAATACAGATATCTCAATCAGGCTAAATGAACAGCGTGCGCTTGTTTGTTCAGTAACTGTGCTCACTTAGTGGGTGGCTCCTCCTAAAATGGTCTGCAATTGGTCTGGGATTTAATGGAGCCGAAACCAATTGTAGAATGGCACACATTTTAGGTATTCTACTGATAATCAGTTACTGATTTGCCTTTTATTTTAGCAACATTATAGTTGTCTGTCACCGTTTTAATTTTAAGGCTTAGAAAGATGTTAACACTTTAACTTGGGCCTCTCCTAACATCTATGAAGTACGCTGTCAGTCACAACATTCAAAATGTTATAGCAGAAACACAATTAATCGTATCACTGTAGAAATTACCAATAATACTTTGGATACAGATATCTCAATCAGGCTAAATGAACAGCGTGCACTTTACAGATTTTGATGACAGCACATGTAAACACGGTGACGCAGTGGTCGTGTGGTTAGCGTGTCTTGTAACCTGAAGGTCGTGAGTTCGAACCACGGCCTGACCACTGTGTTGTGTCCTTGAACAAGGCACTTTACCCGACTTGCTCCAGTCGACTCAGCTGTGTAAATGAGTACCAGCTTCTGCTGGGGGCTAACCTGCGATGGATTAATGTCTTGTCCAGGGAGAGTCACAGACTCTCATCCGCTTAACACTACGGAAACCGGAGATAAGCACCGGCCTTATGAGACACTTGGCTTGGGAAAGGATTTAGTTAACATGTAAACAACAGATCCTTTCACTGTCTGCCTCACCATTGTGGACGGGGGAACAGTTGTGGCAAAAATTACAGCAAATGTATGGGAAATTGTCCTTAAAACAAGAAGACTAGGTTAAGGCTGAAAGTCTGTAATCAAAATTTTAAAACTCCATACATACAGTAAAACCCCGCGTATAAGAACCTAGAATTTAAAAACCTGTTAGGCCAAAGTTTTCGATTTAGACCCCCTTTACATAAGAACCTGTTTGGGCTAGAAATGAATTTCAAAGCAGGATCTTATTTTATCAAATAGAGTCAAAACTAAAAATTTATAAATTATACGATGTTTTGTTTAAGTCGTAGGTTACATTCAGTGTAGCTTTAAAGTGCATATAGGGTTTGTGTAAGCACATATACTGTCATTTTGGAGATAATTTGTGCTTAATTTATATGTGATATACCACACCTACCGAAAATGAGTCGCTTTTTTCTTAAGAAAATAAGAACCTATTTAAGAACCTGTTTAGCCTAATTTCCTGGTAAGCACCATTTACATAAGAACCTGTTTAGGCTAACTTGGGAAAATCTAGGTTCTCATTCGCGAGGTTTTACTGTATCCTGCTATACAAATTTTAAAATTCATATGGAGTTTTAAAATTTAAATTATAGAGGCTGTAGTGCAATTATACTTATTCATCTTGTTTTGAAGAAAGAATCTCTTTATCAAAATCTTTTAAAAGACACTCTTTTGTGAAAAATCTTGAGTGTTAGTAGGAAAATTTCTCATACATTTTGCTGTAATTTTTGCCGTGAGGTCTACTGTGAGGTGTTTTGAGACAGGATCCAGAGTTCAAGCCCGCTCATTTGTTGCATTTAAAAAATGTTTGTTCGTCTATTTACTCAATCTAAACTTGTCACCAAAAAGTAGTTACCGTTAAATCCAAACGGCCATTCATCAGTGCAGGATGATTGACATGATAAGCCCCAGGGAGACAGTCAGACAAGGTTTGCTGGTCCCTCCCTTCCACACGACCACTGACTGCACGAACCATGTGCGTCTGCTCATACAGCGTGCCTGTGATTATCCCATTAAGGTAGATGGGCTCGATTATGTTGCTTAGCAATGCTCCCTGGACACCTAAAGAATGATAGGGTTAGTGAAGAGCTAGGAGAGAAAAATAATCTGAAAATACTGAAATCTTTGACTGATGAGTATGTGAGTATAGCTTAGTGTACACTAAATCAATTATTTCTGGTCTGGGTATAGCAATAGAGACTTGCAGTACTTACCAACTACGTTCCATTTGGCTATCTTGTCACTGCAAGAAGCAGTGCGCAACCGCTGACCACGCCTTATTCCGTCAATGGTCTGCACTCCGTCGCTCCAGTCAAGTGGGATAGTCCCTTCTCCCTTCTCAACTTTGGTTCTCAGCAGACCTTGCTGTTTGGAAATGCTCAGCTCCGCTCCTCCAGCACTAACAAAATAATGTTGGTAACAACAACCAAGACCATTTGAATCCTTTTTCACCTTTGCTTCTTAATTGTAACTTTCTGTACCTGTTTTGCATGCATTGCTTTGTTGTCTTCTTCTGCTTCGCTTTATGCCTCGTGCTTGATTAACATTAAGCATATATATTTTGCGTCTGTGTGTTTTCAATACACAGCTTGAAATATTTTATGTGTGCTTCAATTGGTTTCACGTAACAACAACATACATGTAACATAAATCTCCTATTGCATAATTTGAAGGCCTTTAGGTTTCCTTTATCACTAGGCATTTCCCAAGCCCCTCAAAGTATTTTTTTAATATAATTATACTATACATTACTATTTTTTTTATTTAATAAATATCTAAAATAAGAACATATAAAATACATAAATTATGGAGTGTAAAATAGAATGTAAATGATTGTATTGTATTGTATTGTATTGTATTGTTAAGTGTTGTTTTGTAATGTATTGTCAACAATAAATAATGAACAACAACAACACAACTCGACACTTAGTAATTGTTCTTCACTAAATCACAGATATCGGTACAAAAGGAAAGAGAAATAATAATCTATTGTAAAAGATAGGAATGCAGAAATATATTAAACCATAAATACACCAAAAATTAATAATCTAGGATTCACAACTATCAATATCATATATTTGTACTGACATCACTGATTAATAATAGTTTCATCATTCATATTAATCAATAACATATGTAAAGACCGGAGGGATCAATTTCTTGGAATAACGAGTTTATTAAGCAATAATACATGTATATGTAAAGACCGGAGGGACCAATTTCTTGGAATAACGAGTTTATCAAGCAATAATATACCTAAAATCTGGAGGGACCAATATCTTGGAATAACGAGTTTATTAAGCAATAATACATGTATGTGTAAAGACCGGAGGGACCAATTTCTTGGAATAACGAGTTTATTAATCAATAATATACCTAAAATCTGGAGGGACCAATTTCTTGGAATAATGAGTTTATTAAGCAATAATACATGTATATGTAAAGACCGGAGGGACCAATTTCTTGGAATAATGAGTTTATTCATCAATAATATATGCAAAGACCAGAGGGACCAATTTCTTAGAATAACGAGTTTATTGCATAAAATTATTAAATTTTCTTTAAATAAACTTTAACTACAATGGGCAATACAAAGCGAAAATACGAAAAAAAAATTGAAATTTGTTTAATAACATGCACTCTTAATTTTCTATAAGGTATTTACAGAGGTACTGACAATCTTCAGTACATGTACCTCACCTTGCTTTGCTACCATTCACAAAAATGGCAGCATCTCCACAGGGTGCTGCACTGCAGTACAAAAACAGCTTTGTCTCGTCACGTAATGTCAACTTTCCGTGTGACTCCTTCTGAACAAAAATGCACTTAGGGTCCCCTGGATGGGTGAAAAACAGCTCTACCTGCCGCAGCAAGTACCGGACCAGGCCCCTGCGGGCCACAATCTCCGCGTGTGAATCATTTACTGTTGTTCCATCAAGTCGCAGGTGGTCACCTCCAATGCATCTTACAACACAAGCAAACAAGATTTGTTTTCAGTACTTTAACCCTTTTGCCACCAAGATTTCAAAAAAACCCAGCTATTCTTGATGGTCAAATTGGTCCTTGAAACCTCAAGCTATTGTCTTTCAACTCAACCAAATGAAAATCCCACACACAGAAAGAAATCTAAATGTTCAACCAGCTGGCTGTACAGATAAGTTTAGCGGCTCAGGAGATGTCCAATCTTAAGTACATGTGCTTGCTTTTTCCCATTCTCATCCTCTTTTCTCTGTTTTTTCTCTATCTGCTGTTGTTCATCAATGCAGATGACTGTGATCCTAACACTAACCAGCAGTTGCAACAAAAGAAAACTCACTTTCTCATCAACACTTCCAACTACTTTCGATCTAATATTGAGAATTTTTGACCATACATGTGTAGCTTGCCAATCCAGCAATAATGAAATAGTAATAACAGCCTTTAATTGTGACACACACAAAAATTACGGAAGGTATAGCTATAGAGTTGATGTGGCTGCATGTACTACCAACTAATAAAGTTTATGCATGCCATGATACGAACATGTTGAAAAAGGCACTTCTGTGACTTCAAAAGTTTTGAAGAGAAAACTGATGACATTAAGGCACATTTTCTCTACACCCCTAAATACCGACTGCAGTTGACAATAAGTGTGCATATGGAGTGCCCAGAGACTAGATCATTGACTTTTGGGAATCTCCTTGGATGATGTGCAGAAAAAATGTCACCCAAATATTCAACCCTCGATCTGTCGGGGATTATAAAACCCCAGACCTTGGGTTCACAGTCTGAGAACTAATTAAGGATCAAATAGTAATCTCAGTCAACATTAGGGCGATGGTAACCCAGACAGCGTCAACTTATGACAGTCGTGAAATCGACAAGGATGAGACTGCACAGACCACTAGATCATCTTTAACTGGCTTTTGCGTTAATTAAATGTTCCATGTTGGGCCAGTGCACTTTCAAACTGGGCAGTAAGTTTTGAATTTTACTGGCTTGATGTACCAGTGATCTAAAATGCTTAATGTCAAGCCCTGCATCAGCATTTTACTTTTTTTTTGGACTTTGCTATTCAAACAGAATATCCCGGACCAAAGACTACACTCAAATCTTTCCAGTCCTTGAAAATGAACATCAAATTAATGAACTGTCACACCCCCGAAAACCAAGGGGCAGTCAGTCGGGCAGGAAAAATCAGGACCAGGGAACGCTGAGCAAAGTGAGCCAGCCAAGGGTGGGGAGGATTAAGACTGATCTGGGAGGATTAAGACTGATCTGGGAGGATTAAGACTGATCTGGGAGGATTAAGATTGATCTGCGACGAAAAATGGAGAAATGATAATTTTATATTTGAATCGTCTTGACTTCTCTATCGGCCCTGGATTTTCTCCTGCCCAAAGGACAACCCCTGGGTTTCCAAGGATGGAACTCTCAAGGATTTTCAATGATTGTGTGAACCCTGTAGATCTACCCAACTGAACCTATAACTACTTACACTTACTTGTTTCCTGTCCCAAGGCTTACGACTGTGCCAGACTCCTCATTGCCATCCTGCAAGATAAAAGTCGCAAGGATTTTGTATCCTGCGAAGCGCCACGCATCTGTGGTGTGGTTACTGATTGCTCCAAAACTGGACCAACTGAGGGAAGCAAATTTATCACCCTCGGATGAACCAATAGGTGCATACTTCGAACTTGACATCTTTTCAGTCAAAACTTCAAGTGCTAAGCCAGCAGCCATGTTTTTAGCAGCTTTCTTGGTGCTTGAGGAAACAGAATGAAAAAAATACTTACTGATCAATGAAGCAACAAAAATCTACAAGAAATGGGAGTCAGACTTCTTTAAAACCCAAATTTGTGTTTAAGTTGTTGTTTCACAGTATGATTGCACAATCTTTCCATTACTTGACAAGAAATGTTGACACAAAAATAATTTCTGCTACAAACATATCAAACACAATTGTCTGAAACATTAAAATATGATACAGATGGTTTGATTTTGAAGGCGATTCAAATGGTTACAGAGCTTTACGAGTGCTGAAGCATATTTAGTGTTGGTCTGTAGGATTCAATATTAATTAACAAAATCTAGAACCAAAAATGCATTGATCACTGACAACTCCATTTGTTAAAGGAGTTTCTTTGTCTTGCCAAATCGTTTAAACCAATTTATTATTTACCAAGCCATAAATTACTGAGATTTCATTTACATGCACATGTAAGCACAAAACAAACGTGATATTTCACAAGTTTTGAAATATCATTATTTTGACACCTGTGTGAAATATCACTTTTCTGCCGAACTTTCCCGCCTTAGAACTGCTTAGCCAATCACAGCATCAACCATTTTTTGAATGGTGTGAAAACTTTGTGACGTGCGACACTTTTGTTTCAGTGAAAGCACAAAGTGATTTCATTACAAGTGAAGTGGGGTGTTTGTTGTTTTCTTCAGTTTTACTTCCCTTTAAGGTTTCTTCTCCAGGTTGTAAAGTAATAATTTATGGCTTTATGAATAATAAACAGAACTTTACATGGCCGCTTAGAGATACGATTTCTATCTTCTTGTATTGAAAATATCTTGAACTCATTCGCTTTGCTCACTCGTGCAAGATATTTCAATACTTGAAGATAAAAATCGCATTTCTGCATGGCCAAGTAATACCCTCCATATACTTCAAGTAAAAATGAAAAGAACTACCATTGGAAAGCTGCTGTTTTGTATGGATTAATTGTGAAACTGCTTCTTTAATGAACACCTCAATACCCGGCTGACTTGCTTCAGTATCAGAGACACTAAGGCCCCGTTTATATGGAGAAAGGTGTCCTGGGTAGAAGGGTCACTCGCCTAGCCGAGTCAACTTTAGCGAGCATTTATATGACAAAAATGTTGCCCCGTTTAACAGAGTCAACAGCTGGCCGTCAACACTCGCACATGCTCTGTGTATCTGCACTTGGCCAAGTTGACCCAGGTAGGCGAGCCAGAGTGTTTACATGGGAAAAAGTTGTCCTGGGTAGAAGGGTGACCTTACCTTCGAAAGTGAGTGACCCAGCTTGGTGGGTCACCCTTCTAGCCGAGCCAATTCTGTGTTTCTCATGTACACAGTTTGATGCATTTTGTAAAGAAATGTAGGAAAAGTTGGCTCGCCCAGGGTAGCTTGGGAAGGTGGGTGACCCTTCTACCCGGGACAACTTTTCTCCATATAAACCGAGCCTAACTATTACACTGAGCTAACTCTAGAACACTTCAATTTAATTCCCTAAATCTTTTGTGACAACCAATTTCTAAAACAAAGTCTTACGAAGATAGAGCATTCTTCACCTACTGTACACACCAAGATTATGGAACAGCATTCCCTTGAACATTCGTATGTCAAGTTCTGTCCAAGTTTTTAAGAAAAACCTCAGATGTACATGTACAGTATCTCTTGAAGAAATTTTTGGAAAATGAGTAAATTTATTTTTATACTTAAATATTTTAAAGGGTAACTTTTTCAATTAATTTTTCACCTTGTGTGTCTGTAGTTTTCCACCATGGCAGTTCAATTAATCAATGTATATATTCATTTTTTTGTAGAAGAAGCCCAATTTATACAAGCCCCATGGTTTCTTTTGGGTTTCCTTGTCATCATTTTTTCCCTAGTTGTTGGACTCATTGTAAATAGTAAATTTTAGTGGTGGTGAATAAAGTACATGTAAGTGGATATATTTTTACAGTACTGTTAGAAATTTCTTAATTTTTTGTAAAGCGCCATGGACAAGTAATGAAGATGTACGCTATATAGGTAAACTTAAATTTATTATTATAGTATTGTTGAAAAACGTATCATTTCAGATTCATTTACAATCTTTAATACCATTCTACTTCATATATACCAACATCAACTAACCACACTAGATCTGATGCTGTGCTTTACTTCTCCATGTAAAACAGAATACTACCAACTGCAAACTATGTCGATGTCATAGTGGCCGAGTGGTTAGCATGGTTGACTCGTAACCTCAAGGTTGTGAGTTCCAACCCCGGCCTGACCACTGTGTTGTGTCCTTGAGTAAAACACTTGTGGTTGAGTGGTTAGCATGGTTGACTCGTAACCTCAAGGTTGTGAGTTCAAACCCTGGCCAGACCACTGTGTTGTGTCCTTGAGTAAAACACTTGTGGTCGAGTGGTTAGCGTGGTTGACTCATAACCTCAAGGTCATGAGTTCGAACCCTGGCCTGACCACTGTGTTGTGTCCTTGGGTAAAACACTTGTGGTCGAGTGGTTAGCGTGGTTGACTCATAACCTCAAGGTCATGAGTTCGAACCCTGGCCTGACCACTGTGTTGTGTCCTTGGGTAAAACACTTGTGGTCGAGTGGTTAGCGTGGTTGACTCATAACCTCAAGGTTGTGAGTTCCAACCCCGGCCTGACCACTGTGTTGTGTCCTTGAGCAAGGCACTTTACTTGACTTGCTTCAGTCGACTCAACTGTATAAATGAGTACCAACATGTTGGGGTAAAGTTTGGGAAAGGAGTAGGGTCCCCCCCTACCCTTGTGGTAGTGCAATGTAGCAAGAGAAAAAGGGGCCTTCGGGTCGCCTTCGACTGCAGTCGACCACTTTATTTTAAACTAACCTCCCTTCACCAACTCCATACTGCTGTTGACCAACTCGGTATGCAATGTGCTGTAATCTAGGATTTGACTGCTCATCTGGTGAAACCTCCACCGGTACAGGCTGCTCCAAGTGGTAAGCCTGACACAGCTCATGCAGCATACTCACAAAATTCTTCTCAGTGTTTGCATATTTGGACTCCGATGTGTCTCTCACATCTGGTGACTCAACTGGTGTGTCTATGTTTTCTGAAGATAAAAAGGATGTTACTTGAGTAAAGAAATCTCACTTTATTAATCATAAGGCCATACCTGCCGAACTCAGATTTTCGAAAATTGAAAAAAAAAATTCAAAATCTATCCAGAATTGAAAATATTTAGAGAAAGGTCAGAGCATTTCCCTGTTTGTTATTCGTTTTACATGTACATCACTTCTAAAAAATTTTGTACTTGTGCATATTCCAAGCTGAAAATCGTAGCTTTATATACGATCGAAAATGTTTCACAAGCAGTGCTGGAGAAATCCACCTTTGGGTGCATGCAGTGTTTTTCTTAAGGTCAGGGAAAATAGGTACAGGTGCTGGGAACATAGGTACATCTTCATATCGACAGGCAAGTCCAAGGCATCTGAAGTTAGGAGAACCCAGAGGGGACACGCGAAGTTTTATGTGTTTGAGGGGACCTTTATCACTTTTTATGCTAGTTTGCAACCTAAATTTCTCTTTGCTCTATCAGTTCAGAAAACCTTTTCTTTAGAAACACAACTGTACATTTGGTCCATTAAGTGTTAAGGCCTTATCAACTATATATTTTTAGAATTATGTGTAATATGGATAGAAAGGATTAAGCCAATAGAAACGAAAGTGTTATGGACCGTGAAACCACAGGTGAGATGCGTGTTCCAAAGTGGAGAAAATCATGAAATATAGCCATGATCAACTGGTAAAAATGCAGTGCTGTAGCCTAGTGCAGTGCTGGCCTTTTCTTTTAGCAAATGTGACCATGTAGGAGAAGAAAAGCGAACAATGTGTCAATCTGTGGAGGTTTCCCTATTCGAAAAGATTAACCGGCAACAGTGTCTTCAAATTATGCCCTCAAGGCTTTGCCACACTATACATGTATGCTTTAGCTAAAACCAAAAGCATGACCTTCCTGTAAGCTGTGTTTGAGAACTACAGTTGTAATGTAATAAACTGAATGTTACATTAAAAACTGAACTGAAGTAAAAAGTTCAATGTGAATAATCAGTGTAAACTGGCAAATTCAAAACTGTCTTCAACTTTTTTTCACTTTTTTACTGCAATAGATGCATTACAATGTTAATGTGACTCTAAACGCGCAAGGGTCAAGTTTGAAAAACCTTTGCTTAATTTCGATTGTATTTTAAACTATTTTGCAGTAAAAGTTTGCTAATCAAATGGAAAAACCTGTTTAGTTTAAAAGATAGCAACAGTACTACGGCTGGAGACTGTTAACACGTCATTTTCGCAGGTGTTAGGTGTTTTATTTAGAAATTTGAGATCGAATTTCCCTTCGTATAGTTTGGCTTTTGAGTTCTACATTCTCATTAACCTTTTCGATACGTGTAAGTAGAACTCTCTTGCTTCTCTGTTTTGTTCTTTTGGTGTGAACATCTGCTCACAAGCTGTTAGTTTGCCGTTTTCACAAAGCCGTTTTAAAATCTTTGACTTCTTGCAGCCAGTAAATTGCTACTGAATAGAAATTTCTGCTTCTACTTGCACAACATGCAATACTATCACCACGGAGAAAATGAAACACCTTTCTTTCGGAACTTTATGTTAACATGTTCACTAATAACAACACAGTGTCAGTGAAAGAATTTCGCATAACTGTTCGTTCATGCATTACAACACTCGTGGGTGTGACGTCCGCAAATCATTTTGATGTTTTGAGCAGTTTCTAACTCAATTTGAGTCAATTTTAAAATTTGCTTCTTGAAACAATGTAGTCATTGTAATTTACAATAGTCAAAACCACTGTTACATAAATTATTATTGCAAATCCTGCAACTCAAGTCAAAACAGACACATGTCACTGGTGGGGAAAAGCGGTACAGCAATGGGGGAAAGTCGGAACAATTTACCGGTGTACCGGCCTTAAAAAACACTGGCATGTGACAAGGAGAATCGTCAAAGGGAGCATCTTATTGGCTGAATATACACGTGGAAAATAAATTACATGCTTGACTTCTGTTCATTTGTCTGATTTGTTTGATTTGTTGATATTGTCAGTAATGGTATTGTACCAAGTTTTGTAATGTAAGGCATATTCTCACATTTTCACTTTATTCCCATCCCCCCTCCGATCTTAAGTTTTTGGCCTAAATGTTCATAAAACAGGAAATTAAATTGGTCTGGCCTAATTATAGCTACAGAAGAACAGGACTTAAAAAGCACTTGCTCTGATTGGCTAAGACTGAAGGTTAAAGGTATATCATATGAGAAACTTCATAAATTGAGAACATATTTTCAAATGGAAAACTCTTTTGGGCAGCCAGAAAAATTTTGGGGGCTCTACTAATAAAATATTGCTGTTCATAAACAAAGTTCTTAACAAACAAACAATGAGCAATCCAATTTTCATTTTCCCTTTGGGAATTACCTAAGAAAGAAAAGCTATCACAAAGAGGCACCCTTTCCATTCCCTTAACCCTTTCAGTCCCAGCCAGTTTATCAACATCTGTTTTCTCCCTACAATATCACTACAAAGTAAGTTGTTTGGTTGTGAGAATAAAGGAAATGATCACACACAGCAAGCTATCTAGTATAGAAAGCAAAATTCTCTCTCTCTTTAAAAGGAAAGTATGGATACAGTTTAGGAGAATTTAGCAATATGCCATACGTCTTGTTTGGGGCTGAAAGGGTTAAGATGGTTTTAAAAACCAAAAACCTTTGGAGCAAACTTTTGAACTTTTAAGTTAGCTTTAAGCCTTATTTTACCATACATATATACGTTTATTATTTAACAATTTTTGCAACCAAATAATTTATGTCTTCAAATTATAAAAAATAAGATATATTCACTTTGTGTTCTTTTCCATCGATTTGTTGTATAGGCTTTCATCAGATGGTATCTGTACTGAGCATGAATGCATGTACGTTTATGGGGGTCTATTATAGTCTGGCGGTTTGGCGGTTTCAGCCCATTTTTGGGGTCAGATTGCGGATACCTCCTTATTTTAGTGGCGGTTTACGGTTAAGGTGGCTCCCAACTGTTTTCCATTTTGCTTAGACATTAAACTTTACAAAAGGCTTTCTCATATATCATGATGGGTACATGCTATTTTTTAGCTGATGTTACATTTCATAAAAATAAGGTGGCACCAAAACTTGTTGACAGAATTTTTTTAAAATTTCCTCAAATGTACTCCTTTATGTGCAAACAATTTTGATGCAATAAAATAGGGACTTTACCAACTATATTTTGTGTAAAATGCTGCTAAATGTTAAAAATAGGGTGTATTTGAGGCCCTGTCAAGTTGCCATGGAAACAAAACTTCCAGTGAGAGTACAAGGGTCGATAATCTGAAAGGTTATTTTTAACACCACCTATTAACAAGTTGCAGTAATCTTTCACTATAAATGAGTAAGCCTTTCATAAAGTTCAGTGGCAATGAAAGTGAAAAACTGTTTTGAACAACCTTAAGAAATCATTGTGCAGTGACGGAAATTCATTACTTTTTCATGCGGTTTTCGGTTTTTACACATTTTCATGAGCGAATTACAGTGTTGGAAGTAGCAATGTCTGTATACATTGAAGTGTCACAACCTTATAGGATGGCTTAAGTCTGCATGTAGCTTTGTTCTCCTGGTAATTTGCTGGACAAGCGAGGTCACAGCCCTAGTTCAAGATGGCAATCGTGGAGGGTTTAACAGGTGTTATCACTGAGGTGCGTCACTCTTTTTTACAAGCCTGGAGCCACGCCAAGATGTTAGATTTTGTAAGAGAAGTTTGATAAGTTTGGATAAATGTTTGTTCACCCCCGAATGAAACTATTTTTATTATTTTTAAATAATAAAAATAATTATTAAAATAACTGAATTAGTCTTTAAACGGGACTATAAAGAAACCCTAAAGTGTTAAGACAATCAGTTGTAAATCCCTGATGAAGTCTGAAGTATCAGGTGAAATGCATAGGGAACAAACAGCAAGATGGAACTGCTATAATAAAGAAATAACATTTATGGAAAATGGCTGTCACAGTTTTTGCGAACTACAAATGGCAGTTACAGTTTTAAAGAAAAAAAACGGGAGCGGTTAACAGTGTACGGGGGAAAATGACGATGGTTTGCAGAACGTCCGACCCCCTATGATAGAACCCCATTTATTACTGTAAAATCTAAATCATGTTATTCACTTCATGACTGTTTAATTCCATCAAATTTTTGTAAACTTAAGGTTTTCATACTACATGTACTTGGACTGGGCAGAGTGATCTGCAGTACATGTAAATTATCTTTTAATTGGTAACTCCAAACCCAATTTCAAAATATCATTTGCTGGATTTCTATCTACTACATGTACTTTCTGTTGTGTCGAGTAACCTGCTTACTTATAGGTAGTACCGGTAGTAGAAAATTTACTGAATTGAATGAGGTGAACCCGAAATGCTTATATTTTAACAATATGATATCACAGCTAATGCTGACAGTAACAACTACCAGCCAAATGGTATAAAAGTCAAGAATCTGCAGTGTTCCTTTAATCTTAGATACAAATTAAATGTTTTTTCATATGCACTAGGGGAACCTTTAAAAACATATTTAAGTTTTGACAGAATTATTTACATTATGCAGAACAGCCATAACTTTAAATGCAGTTTGAGAAGATGCAAAATGAAATGCAGTTTGAGAAGAATAAGTACAGTGTAATATATTAAGTAATCTTACCAATTTTGCCTTGCAAACCAAACAGTTCATTCATAGCAATCAATGCTGCCCGTTTCTTGGCAAGTTTTTTACTGTGACCTTTGCCAGCATTAAACACCCGGTCTCCAACAGTTACTTGGGCTGTGTACATCTTTGCATGGTCTGGGCCACTAGGACTAAGCTCTTCAAACTGTACCTGGAAAATTAACTGTATACATGTAACACAAATTCTCATGCCCAGAGCCAAACTGTCAAATTTTTAATGTCACAGTAAACAGGCCTGTAGGCAGGCCTCCACGACCATGAAGGTCCACAGCAGTCCACTCAGTTAATAAATAAAGTTTACTATAAGAAATTATTATAATAATTTTTTCAAAAAAATCTTTTTACTGAATCTGTGAAACAATTTCTATAATCTGCATGGTAAATACAATCTCAGTCAGGAGTTAATGGAAAAACTTCCCTCTAAAAATTATACCCCCAAGTCTGTTGTACTGTCGGCGTGGGGGGGGGGGGGGGGGGGGGGGGGGGGGGGGGGGGGGG
>JANRMR010015234.1:0-15386 GCA_025434825.1 Bergia sp. 'catenularis' | reverse complement strand
ACGTAGCAACATTGTGAATATAGCAAAAGGTCAGAGACTTCCGTAAATATTTTTCACTTAGTATTGGGACTGGCGGAGTTACTAATGTTCTTGAGAACAAGGAATTGTTACAATAAAAACTGATCCCGAGGATTGTTAAAATCCCAACCTCTCCCTCCTTAGATAGGGTTAAGCCATCGGGATTCGTAAAGTGATTACGGGAAAAAAATAATAGTTCTACTCAGTCGTATTTGGTTACCATAACATTTTTCAGTAGCAAACAAAAATTTAAGATGTCATGTTTTACCTCCTTTACTGATGCCAATAACAGAACCATTATAACACTAGAAAAAATACTACATTCGTCCCTTCCCCTTTTTATCTAACTCAATGACCACTGAAATGAGCTTTCAAAGATTCCTTCTTCCCAGTTTGTAATAATACCAACTTTTATTTATTGAGAAATTGGTTGTCAGCTTTTACCACTGTTATTGTTGACTGCAATAATAACAACAGTTTCTTATTGGTAAATTGGGAAGTGGTTTTGTTCTCTATATAATCTGGAACGTGCAGTCTGTAATTCAAAACCCATGCTTCAAAGATTCTAGACAAACAAAACATGGTCTGTCCCCTTTATCCCCTGCTTTCAGTTTGTTTGACTAGCGACACTCCATTGCGGAAATTAATGGAAGGAAAAGATAGCTGTTTCCAGTTTTTAAATACCTTTTGCTGTCAGAAGTAAAGGCAAGAAAATTTTACATGTTTTGAAGATTCGTTTTCCACAAAATGGTAACAAGAGATACGTTCCCTCATCTAAAGTGAAAGCATGGAAAAGAAGAGACAGAAAATGATTTATTTCTATTTGTTATGAAGCCTTCGTTTCAACTGGCCTATCTTGCGAAAACGAAAATGAGAGAATACAACGATATATTTTCCGAAAATTGAAATACAGTTTAGAGCAAACGTTAATTACAGTTACCAACGACGACGATCACAACAAACAATCGTTCTATTTCATTTTCAGGTGTCTGTTCAAAGAGATTTCCCGGCCAAACATTCGGAAAAATAGATAGGCAAGAATAGAGAAGAAGGAACAAACCTCTGGTTTTTCTATAGTTCCTTACCAGCTGCCAGAAAACAAAGTGAACAGCTCACAGAAACAATGTTCAAAAATATAATACAAGACAAAACAGCAATCGCCATTCCAATAGATCATCATCATACTCGGCTTCATCAAACACAGACAAGCACAAATCATTTCGATTGTGGCACGTACAAAAAGCAATGGCAGTTCATCTACGAATAAAAACTGATCCCAAGGATTGTTAAAATCCCTACTTCTCCCTCCTGAGATAGGGTTAAGCCATCAGGATTGTGAGAAAAAAGAACTTCTGTTCAGTCGTATTTGGTTGCCATAACGTTTTTGCAGTACCAAACAGAAACCTAGAAATGTTTCACCGCCTTTGTTGATGACAATTAACAGAACCATTAAAACACTAGAAGAAATACCGCATTCATCCCTTCCACCCAAACCACCGGAATTGACTTACATCTCTTCATGCGTTACTTTGTAATGACAGTACGTTGACCGAGAAGAACTCAGCTTTTTTCATACTTATTCCTCACTTTAAATAAATGCAGTTTATTGTACCTCCAGCACCTTTTGATAGAGCCTAATTGCTGATGGCATTGATCAAACGAGAAGAAATATGCATTATGCATTAATATAAACCTTTTCTTATAGACACGGAGCATACGTTCATTCCTTGTTATCTTGTTGTAGTAATAACTACCTGAGCTGAAGGTTTTATTTTATGTTTCTTCTCTTTTTCCTTATCAATTTGAGAAGATATTTTGTAACAAGCGGAACCTTCAAAATCTGTTCATTTTTACCACTGTTATTGTTCACCGTATTAAACAGTAGTTTTGATATTGGAAAAAGATTCCTTTAGACCTAACCCTATAGCCACTGATATGAACTTTCAATGTTTCTTTCTTGCCCCTCTGTTGTAATATGTAGTTTTACTATTGGGAAAGTAGTTGTCAGCTATTACTACCGTTATTGAATGTTAACTGCAACGGAACAATAGTTATTTATTGGTAAAATAGACATTAGCTGTTGTCCTCTATAGTCTATGGAACGTTTCTTTTGTAAATCAAACCTCGTGCTTCAAAGATTTTAGACAAACAAAACACGTTTCGTTCCCTTTATCCCCTGCTTTCAGTTTGTTTGACAAGCGACACTCAATTTAGAAATTAATGGAAGAAAATAAAATCAGTTTGCAGTTTATAAATCGCTTTTGCAGACAGCATTAATGACAGGAACTGATTTTACATGTTTGAGGATTTGTTTTCCACAAAAAGGTAACAAGAGATACATTTCCTCAATTAAAGCACAAGCTTGGGAAAGAAAGAGAGAGAGAAACAATCATTTCTTTTTAGGTGAAGTCTCCGTTTCAACTGGCCTATTTTGCGGAAACAAAAATGAAGGACAATTACATATATTTTCCCAAAATTGAAATACTGTTTTTTCAAACGTTAATTACAGTTACCAATGACGACGATCACAACAAACACACTTTAAAAGTTTCTGTTTCAGTTGCAGGTGTCTGCTATCATAAAGGACGATTTCCCGACCAAACATTCAGACAAATAGATAGGCAAAAATTGAGAAGAGAGAACACACATCTGTTTTGTCTGTAGTTACTCACCAGCAACCAAAAAACAAAGTGAACAACTCACGGAATCAATGTTCGAAAACATAATACAATAACAGTGGTCCCCGTTTCAATAGATAATCATGATTTTGAGTTTCATGAAATACAAACATAAACAAGTCGTTTAGATTTGCGGCACGTACAAAGAATAGTGGCAGTTCACCTGCGAAACATGTGAAGAGAGAGGTTACACTATATCCAAAAACAAGAATTGTCCCACTGGTAATAAAGAATGAATGGGAGAACATATTGATGTATTTTCTGGTTATCCTTATGTATTTTAACGGGGCAAAATTGAATACATTTTAGGGCAAACGTAGTGTTACCAGTGACAACTGTCACAACAAACACACTTTCAAAGTTTCTTATACAGTTTCACGTTAGTCTGTTAAAAGCACGTATTCCCAACCATCAATTCAGATAACTAAAACGCGAGAAGAGGAAGGAAGAAAACCATATCTGCTCTGTCTATGTCTTATATTTTCTCACCAGCAATCAGAAAACAAAATGAGCAGTCCACAGAAACATCGTTCAAAACTGAATATTATAAAACAAAATAGTGATCCTCTTTCTGATAGATTACCGGCGTGCTCAGCTTCAACATACCAAGGCATGCAGAAGTCGTTTCGAACAGAAGCTTGCAGAAAATCCAAAGGAAAATCACCTGCGAAACATGTGGAGAGAGAGGTTCCACTAGTCCCACCGGTGAGACGAGGACCAAAACAACTTCCTCCATTAGAATATTACCCTGTTGTTCCACTACATGCCCGAATCGGAGTGGGAAACGGGTCGTCATCAAACGGTGTAGAAACACAAGACAAAGATCTTGCCCACCATAACTTGGGTCAAACACTTTCAGACCCCACTCCTCTGTTAAAACGACGAAAAGCAATAAAGAAAAAAGAAGACAAGAAGAAAAATGAAACAGGAGAAGACGTTGTGAGCCCCGAATTGAGCCAGGTGCACAAAAATGTTTATCCACAACCAGCTCAATTGCGAGGAAGAAATGTTGGAGATTCTGTGGACAAGGTGGTTCAACCAAGAAGACGGCGGTTTGCAGTTTGTGTAGCTACTGAAACAACAGCTAAGGAACGAGAACGAGCTCGAGTTATGGCCAAACGGATAGGACTTGAACTGATACCATAATAAGTTTGGACGTAATCCACCATATCAAAGAAGATGGCGGCTGTACATTTGGCTCAGTGGTAGCCTCTCATACGAGAAAGTTTCAGGAGCTGGGAAACAAACGACACCATTCTGCTGCGTTGTAAAATGGACATCTCCAAGTGTGATGAAGTTTATTATTAATGTTTTGGTGTTGAAACAGGAATAGGAACCTGGAATTTAACTTTTTATAAAAATCGTTTTCTTAATCGTATTATTTTATTTTTTTGTTGCTTTAATTTCACACAGTTACAAGTGGCACAATAAACACAGTTAGGTGTAGTTATGAGTGATGCGAAACCCTGGATGTTATTAATACAGACCCGTGGTGCACCAAGAGTCGATAAACCAAAAATATAATTGATACAGGTTCGAGGTCTAAAGATTTTCTGTGAAAACAGACTATTTTATATTGAATTTTATAATGGTATTATTGTTAGTGTAAATATATTTTTCAGTTCTATATGTGTTTTCAATCTCCAGTTTAAAGATGTTGAATAGTGGAATTTTTTCTTGGAATCGTGACTTACAAATAAAGCATACATTGTCCTCTAGTTAATAATATGGTTTACTACAAAACAGTCGTTTCAAGTTGTTAGCGGCTTGTCGTACATCTTTATTATTTTAGGAATGGTTCTACTTCATTCCAGAGATGTTTGGTTAAAATACAACAGTAAAACAAGTGATTCATTGTTTCTAATTCTTCCTTGCAGAATGTACATAAATCTACTTGCAGTACTGAATTCATTTTTTTAAAGAAAATATTTCGTATAATTACAGTTTTTGATGAGTTTAAATTGAAAATGACGACTTTTAATGTCACTCATGGTCAAAATCGTTCTCTAGTTCCTCGTCATTAAAATAAAACTGTAACTACTGACTACTGACTGTTTTGGAATTTTGCCAGAGATGAGAAAACAACTTTTCCCTATTTATCAATATTTCAAGCTTGCTCATAGAAAAGTTATTTCTAGATTACTCTGAAAGAGTTTTATACAAGGACTTTATTTCTTCAACAAATTGCCAATTTTTAGCTTCCATGGTGTGAACGCTCTTTCTATAATAAAAACTTTATTAATGCCTTAGCTTGAAGCTTCGGAATTGAAGGCCATTTTTGCCGGGGAACGTATTAAGGAAAGTATCTTGGGCTGAGATAACTAGTATTATTATTATTATTATTATTATTTTTGTCCTTGTTCTTATTCTGATCAATATTTTTGTTATCACTTTTTTAGAAAAAAGTGTTAAGTGTTAATACTGAAGATTTTTGTTTTCTTGCCGCTAACGCTAAAATTTAGTTAACCCTGTACATAATGCATTGTGAGAAATAAAATATAAGTATTACCAGTGTTTGACTTCAATGCTTCTTTTTGGCCTGAATCTCAGAGCATTTGTCGTACTGTTGGACACGCATCGAGAACAAGAACTAGAGGCAGGCATTGAGTCGTGTATAATATTTAATACACTACCGTTTGACGCAACGAAGGCTGAAGAAATTATGTGACAGTTCTAGAAATAAAACAAAATCGACATTTACCAGAAAGAATAATAGAAAAAGTTTTTTTTATCAAAGGCTACACTTGGCAATTTTCGCATAAAAGATCTTGTCACGTCGCCGTTGTACAACTAAACTGATTCACTAAAATGAATTTTATCATTAAAAATTATAGTTTAGACAGGTTCATCTGGGAAACAGTATTTACTGATTGTGACACCTGTGTAAATAAAGCTTCGATTCTATTCTATAGTTATGTTTTTACATCAATAAGGATAAAAAATATCTTTCACTTGAAAATCATGCAGTGCTTAAAATCGCATATCTCCATCGCCATAACATTGCCTCTTCCATCATTCTGTACGATGAAATTATTCTGAGTTCACTGAACGCTGTAAAATTAGTAAGTACTAAGTATCTGATTGGCTGACAACATGATCAGTTTTTCAATTATTAATTATTGGCAGTGGCAGACAACTTCAGCAAGTCTACTAGTCTGGGCTGCAAACATGTGTCGCTGGTAATGAAGAAAAAACGTTTAAATTGTTGCCACACTGCTATTATATTGGGCAGACCAAGGTCACTGAAAACACGAGTATAGTTGTTTGTGGTCTGCAAGGAAATTGTAGCTTGGAGGTAAGATAGTTTTAAAGCCGACCAAAATAATTCTGAGGATTTTGTTTGTAATGAGTGGTGCTCCTGCACACATATTAACTATTTAAAAACATGTCATAGACACTATAGTGCATGGTATAAAACACATTAGATAAAATGAAACGCATGCAAAACCTTATTTATGGTTTTAAAACCTTGAGAAAATGGATGCACTGCACCAGTATACATTTGTAATACCGTAAAATGCGGAACAAAATAAGCCCCGGGGCGTTTAGGAACAAACTTTTGAAACGGAAAATTCCTTCCATGTATAAGCCCCCCCGAAAATAAGCCCCGGGGGCTATATTTAGTATTATTAAATTTAAACATAAGGTTGTATTGTGGGGGTATTTTAATACTGTAATAACACTGTGTACAGTGCATGTAATAGTTTATGATCACTGCTGATCACAGAACATGTCACTGTAACTAATAAAATTTCCCTAAAGTTGCTTATTCCGCAAGGCATGATATTTGTTTGCACGTAAAATGTTTTATGGTTATTTGTAAAATCGTAATTGCAATGTCCGTAGTATCGACAACTTGATAAAAAGACAAAATCAGTATGAGACCGATTGTGAGCAGAGTACTTCAAAAAAAAATTTACAATTCCTTGAAACTCACTAGCTTTTTTAAAACGCAAATTTTTGTCCATGTATAAGCCCTCCCGAATATAAGCCCCCTCCAGAAAAATATAGCAAAAAAAGCTCTTTGACCAAAAATAAACCCCGGGGCGTATTTTCTGCATTTTACGGTATGTAACTAGGTATTAAGAAAATATTTATAACACAATTACAAATGTTGTTTTACATAGAAATAAAAGAGCGGTAATTTGACAAAATATCCAATTCCTCTCAGAATAGCGAAAAAACTTGCTTTTTGAAATTAATTTCTTGTTGTGCAAAATGTCGAAACAACCTTTCTTCTTTAGCGTCAACTGCAAGCAGCGGAAACATTCCTTTATTACATAAGCCAAGTCATTCAAAAACTTTCCCATCAGCAAAACGTTATTTTTCGTAACCCGAATAGTTCTCTTCTTTATATAATTTACCTCACGAGTAGATTTCCCTCTTTTCTCTCTGGCCGAAAAGGAAGATATATGTGATCTATCTGTAAACTGCACATGTAAAGGCCTCCTTTCTTGACTAGCCTGTATGCTTATTTACAGGTGGCCTGCACTTGATAACTTGACAACTTGTAAACTACGTTCTTCTTTTTGTACGTGATTTAATAAGTGTAGATAAAGTTGTTGTCATTGTTAAATAGTATGGGTACGAGGATGGAACCCTGTTAAATTGAAACCGTGCATTGCAGCTAAACTGTATCACACAAAATGGCCTCCTTGCTTTGTCACAAGAGCCATAATAGGCAACCATGTTTGGTCCAGACTACACAAGGTTGTCAGATTCGCGTTACTCGTTTCGTTTTAAGATCGTCTTTTGAGCTCAGCCGGATACTCGTTACAGCTATGGGGGTACTTGGTCTCGGGATATCTCAGTAAAGTGAATGAACAGAATGACCCCAGATTTCACAAGATAATTAGACATATATAAAACAAACAATAAATGCAAAAAGGATGTTGGTTTCTAGATTTTATTTTATTGGATAACAGCTCAAACGATTATTTTTCATACAAAGTATTTTAAATTCGATCCAATATGGCGTCACATAAAAGAACCCACATATTATAGACTAACTCAGAGCTTGAGCGACCTGTGAGTGCTTAATGTACTTTAACATAAACAAAGCCCTCCCCCGCACCATCCACTCCCACCCCCGGCCATTAATTATTATCCCCCCTGACTGGTTTTCGAGGATGACCTTTCACCGCCAACAAATTATTATTAGCAAATATGAGCAACAATATAATGAGCATTCAAATTAAGCTTTTGTTTGGTTTTTTTTTTTAAAAAAAGCATTATGCAAAATTTCTCTTATATGATTTTCCTGGATGTTTATCGTATAATTAACTTTAAACATTTCCATTGAGGAAAATGATTTTCGATGTGATCTGAAATGCACGTATAGAATTCACAAACGCTTAAATTAAAAGAGTGGCATTGTCGAAAGATTTTTTTAGACTTTTGTCATTAAGTTTTTCTTTTCAAAGCGGGATTTAGGAATATTTTGTTTTGTTCATTTATTGGTTTCATAGTGTTCAATTTTCAGTTAAATATGTGTAATAACATTCAGACCAAAGTATCGCAAACCCCAAGAATAGTGATTTTAAATAAATGAAGATTTCCGAATGGCACAGTAAATGTTCTATTAATCTTTCACTACCCTGTGTGAAATTGATGTTATCGAACTGATACTTCAAATCGTAAATAGGCGGTAAAAACTTTCTAAAAATGAGAAGGCGCATTTTGCTTGTAGTACTTCTTTTGTCTTAGCTGAGGACAGCCAGATGACTTGCTTCAAAAGGGCATAAACACACTAAAAATTTGGGTTTTGTAAAACATTTAAATGCAGTCTCAAAATTTATAATTTCTTAATTTTTTTGGAAAAGTTATTATTTTAATTTGGAAGATGTTCAAATTAGATATTCTGCTTGAATTTGCTAGACAATGATAAAATTTGCTTTAAACTAGTCCTCTTTCCCGTTATGTGGCTCTCAAACTTTTACAAAAGATTTGAAAAATTGCTTTTCTTGTTCTATTCTAAAACTAAAACTAGTAATGATGTAGAGAAATGATATAATTAGTGATACAGCTGAAGTCGAGGAATTAGTGTTCTTTGAACAAGCAATATTGAAATTTCAAAATTTAATTAGTTTGCATCCCGCTTGAAATTTTCTTGGCATTGTTCAGATGCAGTCACACTTCGAAATAACATCTTTATTTCAAGTTATTAAGTAGTTAATCATATATAATAGTTTTAAACTTAATTATTGAACTTGTCAAAAATAAACGATGTGCTCACCACCATGCAGGTGCTCATAACGGATTTAAAAGGAATAAAGATTTATTGATATGAAACAGTTCATGACACCGTCTACATTGAGAAGTGTTTCATCGCCAGCCCATAGCGGTAAGGATACATTTGTTACTTATTAAATATAGTTAGTTTCTAAGATTCTCCTATTCAATCGTTGAACACGATTGCTCAGTTAAACTGTGAAATATTTTGGTATTTTATTTACGATACATCTGCATTTGACATTCAAGCTGTATGGAAATTTTCAAAACCTTTATTTTTTTAATATATTTATAAACAAGAAACACTATCAGCTAATGAAAGAGGTTTCTTCGACCAGTTTAAACTTAAGATAAAGTTAATTTTTAGTTTAAAGGTCAACGGTTTGATTGAACAACGGTACAGAAAATAGCCAGCCGCCACTATGAAAAGCCTGTCTGCAGTGTTGTGTATCTCTTGCCCAAACAGTAAACAGTGCAGTCTTAGCGAGACATAACTTCCAAACTATGATAAATAGTGCAAATACACTCCACTGAACAACTTTATGTTCTAGTAAGAATGAGGGTGGAAAAACATTGATCGGTGTTTACTCTTTATTTCGGACGCTAAGCGCTATGAAAATTTATCTTTTACTATCGTTTAGCACAAAAAAACCCAGAAAGAATTGGCCGAAACCTGACTTTAGGGGCAGAAAAGCCCTCAAATTGTTACAATTATCAGTTCTTTTAAGTAAAACATTCGTAATATATGAAAATTTGGGCCCTTTTTAGGTTGAACCAGAGCTTGAAGTTGAGTTTATTCTTAACTTAATCATAAAATGTGGACAACATACTTGTGCCGGGACCTCTTCCGTTAACAACCCCTTCAGTTGCATGACAGAAAAGACACAAGAAAACTCAACCACTGGTAACAACGAAAAAACATCGTAAAAAACAAACAATCATTGACGAACAAGCATTCGCAAAACTTCTTCAGCTGCCTTACAAATATTTGTCGGCATCAATTTTACTTATCAATTATTTGCGTCATAGTAGCCGCTGGCAATGTTTCTGCAATTTTACCTTTTTTAATTTCATTTCTTGATTAACACATTTCCTTCCTCTGTGGCGGTCAACTTTAAGAAAAACGATTGACATTTAGAGAGTTTGAATCAAAAGTAATTTTTTTAATCTGCCTTTTAACAATAAATAAGCTAGATAGTTTGAAACCGTCGGTAAATATGGAAATTAGAATTGCATGCAGATGAAACACAAAAGTCATATTTAGCAAAAAAAAGTTATCAGTTGGTTTCCGCGCGACGTTGCTCTTATTAACGTTGATTTGCGCTCTTTTCCATATATGTATATGTACTTGAAAGATTTTTCGCTATTCGAAAAGATCATAAATGTCAAAATCAAATGTATTTTCCGTTTGTATGCTGATTTTTTAAAAAGGCAATCTTTTCCGTCAGAGTGAGGACTGGCGGGTACCAACTAGAGCTGCAGCTGTTTTCATAGTTCTATTCTTTCAAAGTATTTCTATACCGTTTTGATTTAGTGATGGATGCATATTTGAGTGACAGTATATATTCAGTATGGATTGAGTATATACATATATATACTCAATCTGCAGTACTGTTTCGTCCTTTGAGGATTCATCAGTGCAGCTCAGAGAAGGATTCTGGCACTGAACGTAACTATAACTATTACTATTACTATTACTATTACCAAAATACTTCTCTGAACTGCACTAATGAGTCCTCAAAGGACGAAATAGTACTGTCTGCAGATTGAGTATATATATATATATATATAGAGAGAGAGAGAGAGAGAGAGAGAGAGAGAGAGAGAGAGAGAGAGAGAGAGAGAGAGAGAGAGAGAGAGAGAGAATAAAGTTGAAAGAAAAAACATGTTGCCACGAATGGGATTCAAACCCACGTCCCCCTGATTATTAGTCGGGTGTGCTACCATTACTCTACCACGAAAACCATGCTGGCAGTCTAGCTATCTTGTGGTGTGTTGATGTGTACGTGGGGTTTCCCGGGCATTTAATCATGGTCATACACAGCAGCGAAATTATGGAACTCTATGATCACCAGGAAAATTAGCAACTACGCAACTTTTAAGAACGCAGTCAAGAGCATAGACTTCAGCAAAATGATCTAAGTTTACTACACTTTTTATAGATTTTAGACACTTTTTAATGTAACATTTAAAAAAAATACTTTTAACGTAGTTTAACGAATCTTTATGCCAGCCGATTGCGATTTTCTATATTTTATTTTTATCATATATATTATGTTATTTTGTGGAATACCTGTAAATTAGCTGTCGCGTGTTGCAGTATTGCTGCACACGTGGCATATAGCTAAGTGTATCACAACATCAAATAAAGATTAAAGTGTATGTATGTACGTAAGTGTATGTAGTGTATGTACACAAACGTGTTGTCATCGCCTGTATACGTAACATAAGCAAATATGGAGTGACACTGCCTTCTCGTGATATTTAAAGGGACCCTGGCTTGGGTCTCAGCAACACATGTACGTTGTCTTAAAGCGAGGCGTTGAAGATCTTGTTTACGAAATTCGACATGGTTTCCGCTGTTTGTGTCCAGTTTTACAAACCAGCCCTGAGTCTCAAAATTAGCAGCACTCGTCCGCCATTTTAGACTGTGGAGACTGCCATCTTAAAAGCTGAAATTAATGACGTCACAGTGTTATGATGTATTTCTGATCCTAGGAACGAGGTTGTTGACATTCCTGACATTTAGAGCTATCGATACTGTTTGAACATCTTTTTAAAATTGTCGAATGCTGCGGAGTTCGTAAAAACACAGTTGGCAATCAAATTATGCCCTACAAGCAATCAATTCATGCCAGTGATGTTACTAAGTGCAGTTTTCAAGAAGGTGTTCTTCACGACCTTCACGTCCTAACAAAATAATCGAATTTACGAAAGCCAACGGTTCGTCTGGAATATTTGATTTACAGCAAAATCCGTTTGGAAAAACCAGGTTTAGATTGTTTCACCTTGAACTTGCTCAACAGTTACAAATGTTCAAGATTACGTTCCCGCTAACCTTTTTTCACTCAAATATTTAAAATGTCTGCTGTTAAGTGAAGTCTTTCCTTTGGTCTATATGGACCATGTATGTGTAGATATCAGAAAATTTATTCTCAACTGAAAGAGTGAAGACCAGGACAATTTAAGTTAAGGTGCGCTAAAGGAAATGATAAACTTGGATGTTTTAAATTGTAAATTGAGGCAAATCAAGTAAAAGCGATAAAGGGATGTCTTGCAAGTTAACAGGTTCAGGCGGGATAATGAAAGATAAGGCGAGCTAAAAAAATTGATGGGAGGATGTATTGCAAGTTAAGACGAGTTTTACTCAATAATAATCCCAAATATCTTGCGTCGTCCATTAAAGGCAGAGGTTTAACTGATCACAACGTATGATTATGAAGAAGTGAAAGAAGAAGACTGTAACTGCTTTCTCTGGACCAAGAGAGGAATTGGGATGTCCCTGGATTGGTTTGCACATCCCCAAGACCCAACGGATGTGTGTAAAAACGATACAGCTAGAGCAAAGACACCTGTGTCTATCGTTCAAAGCATTCTTTCTCTAAATGTTGCTCAATTTGGTGCATGCAAAATGGTATTCTCATGTCGGCTTCTTCGTGGTTACAAGGCTCAAAGGCTTTCGCGTTTTCCGCCTGTAGCCAAATAAATTCACCATTGCTTGATATAATGCACTGTTATTCGAACTGGAGTGATTTCGCCAATTTAGCAGGGTATAGTAAAACAGTTTAACTCGGCACAATTATGCAAGTGCTTGCTGTCAGACTACACCCTCATACGCGCTAGTTGTCGACGTATCTGCTGCAAGCTTCAAGTTTCAGGCTTTTCTCAAAATATCTACCTTATATAGATGAGTCAGATTATACCTACTCTTTCTGCTCTGTCGATGGAGCTGTTCCACACGAGACGGCAGAGCCTTTTGAAACATGGGGATGCTAATCGTACATCAAGCCAAGCGCGTACCCTTATTCAAATTTCCCAAAAAGTCTTACAACATTATTTGGTCAAGCGCGATGAAACGATTTGTAAAAAGACCACGAGACTGATTATTTTGCCAAACCAGTTTTATGCTGTGCAAGCGCTGTTTCCAGCACCAAAACACTACATCCTCCCCCCCATCCCCGCCATCCCGTCCTTTTCCGCCGCCTCTGAAAAAGATCAGGAATCACGAACATCTCAAGCCAAATCATCCGCTTTGAGACTGATATAGCCAAAGATGCGATGGCTGGATGTTAGCAAGTTTGACTTTATTTAACGTAGCCAAGTACAATACAATTAACGTCGAGTAAAAGTATATTAAAATAAAATAGCTATATATTTTAGTAAAAATGCATACGCAGCAAAGTGATAAGAGAAAAGTTATGATTTGCTCCCCCTGTACGTTTTCACACAAAAAACGACCCCCCTGTTTGGAAAATGACGTGGGTCCCTATCTAATATTAATCTTTAAACCAAATATTATAACCATGCCAAATTTGGTGCTTTTTACAATTTCGCCAATTTTTTACACCATATTGCTGCACTATAGTGAACGAGTCAATACTAGGTTCCTGGCGCTGCAACGAAGGGGGCTTTATGTTTGAATAAGCGCTCCCTCTCAATATTTTGGTAGCCCACCTCAGAGATGAAAACCTGTTATATTTGTTGCGAAATTGGCTTTAGTTCCTTTACTGTCAGTTTGTGAGAATAGCAATATTTTTCCCAAAGTTTGAACTGAAATATCTCATTGACATTTTAAAATTAGCGCACGATAACAAACTCCTTGAAACTGAATGAGACTTGCGGAGAAAGTTAGTGTTCTAGTTTTTGAAACGGTTGAGAAGTTTTAATACCTTGTTCACGTTCACATTTTGCATTTATCTTTTTTGGTTGAAGCGAAAAAAGCTCAACTTTGTCCTGTGAAAAAATCTTGTATTTGATCGCCGCTATTACTTCGAACCAACGACGTTTTCGATTAATACTGTCACACCAAGTTCGTTCGTTCGTTAGTTTTATATAATAATCCCATCTTTTAGGTTAAGACCGAAATTGTGTCACAGATTTCATTGTCTTACTTTACCTTCTAACAAATTCAGCGTGACGTCAAAGTACTTTTAAATCTTTTTCAATTTGCTTAATTGCCGATTTTCTCTCTCAAAAGTTGCGGTTACGCGCTTAGCATGAACGGCAGTTTGTCTATATGCTGACTTTTCGTCAGATTCTAAAGGATGGTTTTGCAGTCCACCCAAAGCTCAGCCATTAAAATGGTGCATTAATATGTATTTAGTCGATGTACTTTTCAGTGACAAAATTCCGACGGAATATTGACTGAACCAATTAACAAGAATACACATCTACGACGGAATATTGACTAAACCGGCAAGAATTACACATCTACGGTACCGTAAAAAATGGTGAAAACGCAGCTGTAGCGTGTCTATTTTATGATGCGGATGAGACACTGAAGCTGCGATTTCGTTCAGCACGTTTATGGTCCTGGCAGTTCAATCATCAAAATGTTTGCACCAAACACTTATTAAAGTGCTTGAAATACTTGAGATAAATGAAATTAAACATGTAATGAGTAAATCAGATATGAACGAAACCAACGAAAAAGAAAATAAAAACAAACAACCTCTCAATAAACTACTGTTCCGCAAGTGTACTATCACAGTATCATGCAGTTCTGAATGTCGAACTGAGCAAATTGCATATATTGAATCCACGATTGTATCGGAGAAATCTTGCTTTATAATCAGAAACGCCAACCTGTTTCTAGAGCAATATATAATACACCTGATAACGCGATAAAAGATTTTTCAAGATGTTTCTTCCTTGATTTTGAGGTGCACCAAAAAGATTTAAAGAAGATATTTGTTATCAGGAGACTTGCTTTAAAAAGGAAGTACCTAAACATTAGTTTTAATCGTAATAAACGTGCTTACTATTAATACTAATAAGCTAGCGGTAACGCCGCCTACTAAAATACTTTTGGAAAAAGAAATCTCCGAAAAAAGAAATGAAAAAATAATTCACCCACACTCGAAAGGGTTAATCTCCCAAAGTTATGTCGGTTATAAATCAACCCAGTATACCGTTGCACACATTTCCTTATAAGATGGACTTTATAAGAACAATGAACCTCCAACTGCCCAAAAATTAAGAACAAATTAAGAACAATCTCAGACTGACTTAAATAAAAACATGGAGTCCGTCTGTTTCTTTTCAAATGGAGTAATACAATTTTGACTAAAGAAGTGCCATAGCT
Organism: Bergia sp. 'catenularis'; assembly: GCA_025434825.1. Taxonomy (NCBI): domain Eukaryota; kingdom Metazoa; phylum Cnidaria; class Anthozoa; order Zoantharia; family Parazoanthidae; genus Bergia; species Bergia sp. 'catenularis'. The sequence continues at coordinate 155 of JANRMR010015234.1, read as the reverse complement.
CAATTTCTCCCCTCTAAATTACCGTTTGTACATATACATTTTGTTGAGGTGGCTAATTACTCACCCACCCATTTATTTTTATTTTATTTTATTTTATTAGCTTCGCCATGAAAGGAACAACATAATTACAAATTAGGGGAATAAACTAATAACAT
>JANRMR010015123.1:0-15386 GCA_025434825.1 Bergia sp. 'catenularis' | reverse complement strand
CACCACCACCACCACCACCCCCAAAGGGTCGGGATAGTCTCTATCAAGAGATTTTCTAAAGTGAGATGATTTAAGAGTGAATGTCAGTAAAAACCAGACATGATCGCCGAAATAGCGGACATGGCCCAAAATTCACTTTTGCTCATACTTTCTCTATTGGTAGGTACTACTACGACACACTTGGAAATAGTGCTGATTTTATCAAATATTTACGGGTTTAAGGGAAATTTTGCGTGATCGAAACTGCAAAAATGAGCTTTTTCCGTAGGCTCTCCGGGTGCCCGAAATGCAAGTTTCCAGACAGTTTGATATATATACTTCTTCTTTGGTACTTCTTAAATGTTATAGGTATAAGAATTAACAATAACTTGTGCATTTGGGATTTTTACAAGTTTTTGAAAATGCTCAGTCACATTCCTTTCGACAAGAGTGAAAATCGCTGACATGAGATATAACAAAGTTTAATACAAGTTTGAAGAAGGAAACCCTCGTAACTCAATAGTGATCGAAAATACAATATAACACTCACCTTGCTTACGCCTACTGTCTACATGCACGCACGACAGCGATTCACGGATTCTCCTGTGTACTAATTAGTGTTTGCTCCTTCTTCATTTTTAAAGTCACCTTTGTGATGAACTCTAAGTGAAGCCCTTTCAATCACAATCAGTATTAGAAGTTTAAGCACGATCTCGTCGGAACAACAAAACTAGACATGCTGGATCACTGCGCTCCCAAGATGAGTCTGTCACGCACGCAAGTTATCACGCCTATCCACTGAAAGACATGAAAAATTGATTTGAGTGGTTCAGTTACTCCAGTTGTACGCCCGGGTGTACGAGAAATGCATAATCCCGATTCTCCTTTGCTTACTGCAGAAAAGCATCATAGTATTACATAAAATAATTTCGCTTCACTCCATAAAGTTCTATATTTGTTGTCAAAACATACTTTTAACACAGTCACGAGGCCCCGTTAGGGGTTTTGGGTACAAGGTGTAGCTGGCAAAATAATTGTAGGTATAAGTTGCACATACCGGTAGAATTATGGGTATATGGTTAGTTAGTTTTAGGTACAACTAAAAACTCCTTTCCTTTTTAGGTCTTTTAGGTACAAGGTATAATCGATCTCAAATTTTGGGTAGAGGAGAAAAACAAGGTGGATTTTTATGAAAGTGGTAGCATATTTGTTGAGAAATGTAAGAGCTGAATCCCTTTCCAAGCCCCTGGCCCTCAAAAAGAGGCGGGAATGAAATTATGACCCTTTCCTGGAATGATGCTTTAAAAAACACATGACCCGCCAAAAAAAAAAAAACCAAAAACTAAACAAACAAAACAAAAAACATGACTTTCTTCTAAACACAAAATGCTTGCAACAAATCGAAAAACCGGCACTTTTAGACGTTTTAGTTTAAGTCATACACACAGTTACTTTGACCCTTTATATGCCATACTTAGTCTGCTGAACGATTGGAGCATAAAATGTTGAGTTCACGAGTTTCAGATTCAAGAAAGCTGTTATTGCACAGAAAGCTCCCATTTCTAACAAAAAAACTAGACTATATAGCTACAAATTTGAGTTTTCCACTCAAGGCAATAGTCAAAGCAAGATGGAATACAACTGCAAATCAGAAGAAATAAATAGAGGTGAATTGGACTCACACTGAGAAAACTACCAAACAACGCAACAAGGCAGGCATTGTTTTGGAACCCACAGAGAAAACGCAGGCGTTGGAGACCTAAAAACACCTGGCAAAGGTCGTGTGAGCAGGAGCCAAGGTCGCAAGCATGAATTAGAATGACGTCATCCGAGTGCCGCAGGACTGCATCAAGTGGCGGAAGTGCGTGGATGGCCTATATTCCGCAGAGGGGCCACGGAGATAGCGAGAGAGTTGACTAACTGACACAAAGGAAACGAATACGAATAGACTAGTAGCTGTTTTAGTAGAAATTAACGATTGATTTCATACAAATATTCATTAATCTTAATTTATTTACAAAGTACAGAGTAAAATTATCTCTGAAAATGTCGATTTTTCTGGCAATTCACTATCTATATATAAGGTGAGTACATTAGCCAATCAAATTACAATGATAATATGCTAATTGCTACCAAATTGGTAATTCAGGAGTATTTACATTGACACAGTAAAGGTTTCACAAGGAAGTCCATCGCAAGTATCACATCCATGTATTCGAAACTAAATCATGAGAGGGAATTTGAAGCAACTCAGGCTACGTTCACACGGTATCGGACGAATTTTCGACCAGATGAAAAATTTGACCGGGCATTTTGTGCACACGGAACCGTTCAATATTTTTGCTCTGTTCACACTGAACTGAAGAACCAGGTTGAATTTTAACTTTTGTCAGTGGTTTTACCACCTGTTACGTTCACACGGTACCGGTTTTGGGGTTCCGTTCACAGAACCACGCTAACCGTACAAAAATTTCGACGCTCAAGGTGTTCACAACGCGTCATTCAAATTTTCGATCGTACCGGCTAAAATTCGTCCTCGATTTTGGAGACCGAATTTTTGTACGGCTAGGCGTCCAAATTTTCATACGGTTAGCGTGGTTCCGTGTGAACGGAATCCCTAAAAACACGATACCACTATTTAGTTGAACCTGAAGAAACTGTCAAACATTCGTTCTACCGTCAGGGACGGCAGAGCGAATGTTTGACTGGAGAAAGGCTGCAAGCCGCAGAAGGTGCAGGTTTTCTGGTGGGTTCCGGAAGCATGCACCCTGGCAAAAATTTAAAAAAAAAATGACATTTAAAAACGACGGAAATGCTTCGAAAATTGCAAATGGTTATAAAAACTCAATGAATCAAGACCAAACAGTTTTGATCCTCCCCAAAATCTATGCCCAGATAATTACAGCCCTACCCTAAAAGGGTGCCCAAATTAAAACATTTGTGACCCTCTCCTCATATTTGTCAACACCCCTTCCCCCAATAAATAATTACTGCTCTCTAACAACACTCGTGCTCCGTTACCCTACCAGTTTTGCTGATTCTCCAAATCACTACTTCCCCATCTTCGTTTGCTTGTGCTGGCACCTTTTTTGCACCGTTTCAGGTCCGGCAGAAGCGTACAGTAGAAAACACGATGGACCTTCAGTACCCACACACTCAATCAAAACGAATAACGCACTGCTCGCAATCCCGTTTGTGCAGAGCGCTCTTAAAAACCATTCCCTGTATCGAAAACTTGAGTTTTGTTTTTGCAATTATTTTGATGCTCTCTGTAAAACCACTTTTTATTTGACCTAAAATCAATTAAACCCAACAAAACAAAATCCAAGAAATTGGATACAAAACCTTTCTTTTTTACATGAAGGGTGGTGCATGGGCGATATTTTTGTAGCATGGAAGATATTTCATGAATGAGTATATTGAAGTACTCGAGTTCGGTTTGCTCTGACAAAGGGCCAATTGCGACAAAAACGATATCATAGCAACCCTTGTTAATCAAACCATTTGTACAACTTGTTTGCCCATCTTGCCTTTTTCTAACTCCTTCTTCACTTTTCAAAATGTGGTTTATTAATATTTTGTTCATATTTTATTTTGAGGCAGTTCCAGTGCACTTTCTTCAAAAAGAGTTTCAGCTAAGTTTCTTCCTTACCACCTCCCCGGAAAGTCAAAACTTACGATTCCTTCCACAGCAAGGCTGATATCAACAAAATTGGATCAGCAACAAAAAAGAAACATTTTCAATGAAAAAAAAAGATAAGTGACTGTATAGTAGATTTAGGCTTTAGGAATTATTTGTTTGAACTAATAGTAACTTACTGAGTTCTTTATGGAGTGAAGCACGATTTTTCACTAAGTGGTTAAGCGCGCGTGATAACGTGCGTGCTTGACAGACAACATGGAACTGCGTAGACAAGATTGCATTTTGACACGACCACTCCAGATACTGATTGTATATGAAGTGGCTTCACTTAGAGTTTATCATAAAAGTGACTTATAAAAGGAAAACGGAAACAAACGCTAATTAGCAGTGCACACAGGACAATCCGTGAATCACTATCGAACATGCATGTAGACTGTAGGCGCAAACAAGGTGAGTGTTGTCATACCGTATTTTCGATCATTATTGAGTTACGAGGATTTCCTTCTTCAAACTTGTCTTAAATTTTATTATATCTCATGTCAGCGATCTTCAAATGTCGTCTTTTGTTTTATATTAGTAAACTATCAAGTTCCTCCTGACAGATCAAGTCTACTGAAACGTTCTCGTTTGTTGGATATTTCAAAATGGCAAAAAATGAAAATTTGTCAAGTTCAAAAAGCGGCTGCTGTAAGAGTATTTACAGTTCCAGCTAACAACTTGGCGAAAACTGAGATTGACTCTAGATCTCTACGTCTGAATGTTATTTTGTGCATTTTTGGACGTACCACGGAGTGTTTTTGCCAAATCTTTTCAGGTACTAAAGTGCTCTTGTCGTAAAAATCTCAAATGCACAAGTTATTATTAATTTTTATAACCAGAGCATTTAAGAAGCACCAAAGAGCAAGTGTATTTATCCAACTACCGGGAAACTTGCATTTCGGATACCCGTTCACCGCCACGTCCTCAAGTACACGTTTATTTAGTTATGTTTTAGTGTCACCGAACGTTTATTTGGGATAATATAAAAAAGCAATTACTGTCCATTCACGATTGTAGATATTAAAATGTTTTACTATAGTCAAAATCTCGAGGTTTTTATATAAAAAGTGATGACTTGAAGAGTCATGTGACCCGTGACGTCACGTTTCTCAACCACTGGCTGTACCTCCTAGTTTCAGAACAATCTTTCTGAAATTAAGCCTATCTTACACGGGGTTTTTGGGGGGTTCCTGGTCACCAAGTGGGCGGGGGAGAGAATTGCATTTGTCAAAATGTATTGCGCAATTTTTAAAATGTTACTAACGGCACAAAAATGAACCCAAAGAACATAAAAAAATGTGTTGTTGTTGTTGTTGTTGTTTTGTTTTTTTTCACGCTCAATCAATGAGAACTTGCATTAACATTTTAAAAAAAAAAGACAAAAAGTCCCAATTTCGGACAAACATTGTTTCGAAATCTTTGTTGCCATGGAAACAAAGTCCCTCCAATACTAAAGAAATTACTTTCAATGTGTTCTCTGATAAATTTTAGGGAAAGTCACAAAATGTGGTCGGTATTGCTTAAATGCTGAAGAAGTTATGTGCGGTTGAAATCAGCACGGCATTCCCGCCCCGTGTAAAAATTGGGTTAACGTAACGAGACGGCATTTGCTAAGATAACATTTGTGGTCAGGGAAATACATACATGTAATAATTGTGGGCGACTCTGTACTAACCCACAAGTGTAATCAATGACCAAAAACGATATTTATATGAGGTTATCCATTTTTTTCATATTTTATCGATTTATCAAAGTTGCAGTAGGTAGTGATTTATTCATCTGCAATAATACTTTGTTACGAACCCAACTTACCTCGAATAGCCCTTATCGTTAATTTAAGTGACGTTTACTTCTATCAACTTTTAAGCCTTTACTTTATTATTTATCTACCTTTTTTTTATTTCTTTATTTCTTTCTTTCTTTACTTATTTTTGCTTTTACTGTCGGTTTATTTGGAGTAAATAAAGCTTGTTCTTGTTGTTGTTTGAAGAAAGCCGGGTAGCAGGTTAGAAACATACCGGCAAACGAACCAATTGCCCTGGGTTGTTCAATAGAGACATAAGACGAGGCAGATAATCCAAATTTCAGTTGATCAGTTTTACAAACATTTTAACTAAATGTTCATGTATTATGTTATGTATGAGCTTCAAGTTGCTCAAATTCCATTGTCCGTTATCTCTTGACCTACTTTAAGGCATTCCTGGAGGCTAAATTGACTATTTTGGGATATTTTAAATCGCAAGTAGGAAAGGAAAGATTCGACGAAATAAAAAGCGATTTTCAAGAAAAAATGTCTCATAGCATGGAGATTTCAGAAAGAATAAATTAATTCAGCTGCCATGTAAGGTATTTGAGGAATGCGAGGAATTTTCAGGGGGGGTTGAACCTGCAGTTTTCGCGAAAAATCAGATAACTCATCAAGGTTTTATAGTTTTAGAGAACGCTTTGGTACACGTGTTTTTGACCGCAGTCAGACACAAAATACCAAAATCCAAAAATTTTAGAGCGATTTTTCATAAACGAAACCAAGATTATATTGTTGGCGTCGTCATTTATTTACCTTGATGTCGGTCGTGTTTGACTATGGTAAAAAATTTCCCTTTTCATTGTAGAATATGTCTGCTAAACTTCAGAACGAAGCAATAAATCCGTGAATGAGTGTTGCAGTATTTTATACAGGCTAGTAGTAATCAGGACGCAATTTATTTGCGAAATCAGCCAATAACTTCTTCGATTTTTCGCTCGCCATTTTGTTTTTCCCTTTATTCTGGTTCGTCAAGCCAACAATACTTAATTCCAGCGGGAAAAGGCCGAAATGTGTGCTAAATATGGCAAAATTTGTCATATACGTCTTCTAGTTTTCGCGGGAAACCATACATATGCTTTGAATAAGCGCCATTCGCTCTCACATTGGAAGCAGTGAAATCAACGTTTCTGGAGCGGCTTCTCCGAATAATATGAAAAAATATATATAATTATCAACATCGCTGGTACAAGACTGAAATACTGTAAATGTAAATTAATTGTATATAAGCGCAAAATAGTAAAAACTCGTGGCAGTTCGGTAAAGCTCTTTGTTCTGATCACGCGCTTAGATTATGCTACCGCGACCGGTCACGGCTGTCGCCGTTCTTACAATAACAAAGTAGTAGCGAGAAGCAGTAGTCTGAAGATTCTTGTGAGTTACAACTGCTCCACATGTTTTAAATTTTCTGAAGTCATTCAAAACCATTGTTTTGTTATCATTCTTGGATAGTTGTAAGAAAAGCTGCTTTGTTATTTACGAATTATCGATCCTGTGAATAGCGACGAAGTTTAGCACAGTGCCAGTGACTTGCTCTGTTTACAATTAATTAATTTTGTCGAAAAAAACCCGGAGAATTAACTCAATCTTCGCTTCAATTTAACTGCCATAAAGTGTATTCTAGAGACAAAATAATGTAGTATATAACATGTAACTGCCAAGAAAGCGCGAGTAAAATAGTGAGATGTGACCTTCATTGCAAGCGAAGCTGTTGGAGAGCAAACATGTAAATTGATGGGACGTCGAAAAGGTGTTTAAAAACCAAGACCAAAACATGGAAATCAAACACATTGGAGTGCATTGAAAACGGTGTCAAGTAACAAATTTGCCTAAAAAATAGGCCCCTTGGTTACAAATTCGAGAGAAAAATTTTGTACGATTAAAAAACAAAAATTGCTAAAAAAACGATCAGAATTTATAATTATCAATATATCTACACATTAAAAATGAAATAATTAAAAAAAAAAAAAAACGAAGGTCACTTCCTCCTCCAGGAATGCCCGTTTATGTGAAAATTGACAACAGATTCTATAATAAATCCGCTGAGGAATCCCAAACACGAAGACCAGACAAGAAATTTGTTTTTATCAGGCGCAACATAATAGTGAAAACGATGGTAGATGTTATTTCTTGGGAATTTGCGTTAATAGCCGTGGATAAAGAATTTAATTTCCAAGACGAGTTATCATAATGTAAAATCCCTGAACGTGTTACTTACAATGATTCTAATGATCTTAGTCCAGTGAATGAGCCGTTGACAATGGTTGTTATTTTGTTGTATTCCAAATGCCTATCCAAGTAACAACTCTGCCTTTAGAAGCAACTCAAAACCATGTTTGTGTATTCACTCAACAACTGATTTCCTTTAAATGTTCATTAACTAAACAAAAAAAAAACAACTTTTTTTTTCTTGAAACTACTTTGTCTTTACAATCTTTATATTACAATGTAACATCCAAACTTAATATATCTATCGCTATATCTATCTATTATGTGCTCAATGGGTGTAACAAAGAAGCGAAATTTCAAAAAGATGTCAAAACACAGCAGTAGAATGAGGTGGGTGAGATGAAGAGAGAGCTGGCGAAGGTCAAAAAGAGGCTGGACGAGGAACGGGAGAGAAACATAGAATTGGAGAATTATACTCGCCGAGAGAATGTGAAGATACGGAAGATCGGAATGTCGACACGCGTAACCTTGTGAATGATCTTTTATCACATCAATAAATATAAAATACCAGGATTCCTCTATTTCTAAAATGAAATACGCTCGCAATGAAGATATCGTTGTTCTCTTAACGTGTGAAAATATCAAATACCATGGTTACATACTTGCCATCCAATCAGCACTTGTAGATTTCGCGCCCTTTATTTTCTCTGCGGCCGCTTGCTCCTGTCGCTTCTTTCTGTCTTCGATTGTCATGTGGAGTTGGACCAAAATATTACTGAGACTACTCGTTTTTTTTTATGTTGTTTGCCCTCCTTTAGATTCTGAAAATCCTCGGGTGTTGAAAGAAAATGAAAATGAAAATGTAAGAATTCTTGCTGTCAGCCAAAGCAAGAACTCGGTCCAGTTCGACTTTCCTTTCGCAAGATTGTATTTGGAACATCAAAAAGATTTCACCATAACTTTTGTCAATAATTAACTGCGTTGTACCTGGTATTTTATCTATATTAATGTAATAAACAGAACATTACACAGCCACTTGGAGATACGAATTTTATTTTCTCGTGTTGAAAACATCTTTCACCCGTTCAACACTCGAAGATAAAATTTGTATATTTGCACGTCCATGTAATATCCTCTATACACGACACGACCTTGGGATAGATACTGCAAATATTAGGTTTCAGAGTGGGTAAGCCATCCTCTGGTGGAAATTTAAGACCCACAATTGCAATAATCTTCCTCAGAGAAGACCGGGATATAATCTTCAGAGCGAAGAAGAAGTTACAGGAATCGGACCGTTACAAAGAACGCCTACATGACTGCTGAGATATTCAAGAGGAACGGAGGATCTTGCTCAAAGCAATGTTTAAAGCGAGAGAAATGGGCCAAAGTGATTGACCGAAATCTGTAGATCGGCAACAGAAAGTTCACGGTCAAAAATATTCCAGAAGATTACCGGCCCGTAAGCAGTTAAAAGCTAAAGCTGTGAAAGTTTAATCGAAATGGATTGTCCCTGTGCTGAGATTTTTAAACTGAAAGTTTCAGTTTCACTCAGCTTTTTTTGTAATTCATGATTAGTTTTTTCATTCCTTTCCCATGTGTATAAATTTGTTAATAGTTATCATGTATATGAAAATCGTAAACGCAGAATATTTTATAACCAAAAGGAAACTCAAGTTTCTTTGTCTATTTAAGACTCAAAGAAAGGCCCCAAAAGTAATCGACATTTAAAATACGGATGCTCAATGACCACTATAAAAATGTGTTCCCTTAATGTTAGGGGAGTGTCGGCAACGAACAAACGGAAATAAATTTTTGGCTGGTTAAGAAAAAAAAAGTTTTCAGATATGTCTGCTTCAAGAGGTATACTGTACTGTTGACCAGGCGAACCGGTGGGCATGTGAGTGGGGATACAACGCTTTGTTTTGGCGGTAATTCAAGCAACAAAGCAGGAGTGGGAATTTTGTTCAATAATAATTTCCCATTATAAATTTTTAAATTTCGAACTGACACAAATGGTCGTTTCATTCTTGTTGACATAATATCGAATAATGTAACTCGCACTATTGTGTATGTCTACCCTCTAAATGAAGACGATCCTATTTTTTCAAACAGCCCTTGAGAATGACAACATCATCAGGGAGATTTTAATCTGGTCCTAGATGTAAATTTTGATAAGGAAGGAGGTAGGACATCAACTCATAAAAACATCCCTAGAGGAACTTTAAAAAATAACCTTGATTTGCGTGACATATAAACCCTGAAGTAAAAGGTTTTATGTGGAGAAGGACAAAGTCAAATATCCACTGTAGATTAGTTTTATTTTTGATCAGTAACAGCTTGTATTCGAAGGTTGAAAATACAGACACCTCACCCTGCTACAAAACAGACCACTATATGATTTCGCTCTTCCTGAAAAGCGAAACGAACGCCAGCTCTTTCATCTCCGATTGAGAATATGTAAATGAGATAAACAAGTAATTGGTTTTACTGTTGAACAGTATAGAAACGACAATGAAGTTGGCGCCTCTTTGCTTTGGGAGATGTTGATCTTTGGGTCTCCAAAGAAAGCAAAACAGAAAGAACGAAGATTTTCTTTCTATAAACTAACATTTCGCTGCTCCAAGAGTTAGAAGAGGCTGATGTTTCTAAAAAAACAAATGACATAACTACTGGTCGGAATACTTTATTGAAAGTTTAAAGGCTGCTGAGCACACATGCCAAATTTCAGGACAAACAGAGGAGGCATATTGGAAGTAGAGGGATGGGAGGAGGGGGGGGGGGCAACCCAACCGTTCGTGTTTTTCTAAAAGGCCCAAACGTTCTAGGGTTAATTAACCGTAAATGTAATAATAACATTAAGACTCAACGTAAACAAATTAAAACCCTAAACACCGCTTGTGACTCTATTCTTATGAAAAATACCTTAGTCGTTCGAGGGTTAATGCTTTACCATGGCAATTTTAGTATTAAGACCTCTAAAAGGGTTGGAGTTATGAGCCGCGGGCACTTTCACCTTCGCCCCCACTAGAAAAGGTTAGGGTTAACGAAAAATTGTAGGAATAAACTTAGAATGCTTTATAAAGTACATATTGTTTTAATCTTAAAAGGTAAATGTAAGTAATTCTGTGAATGATGATTAGTTGCAGTCTGTTAATCTGTTATGTTGGACTGACGGAAGCCCAAAACCAAATTCCAAGATAGCTTTCTAACGTTACGTAGCTATGAAAACATTGGTAATGGTTTTGACTTACTATAGCACTAGGTCTGATAAAATTTCTATTAACTTGACTGAATAATTTCAAGGTAAAAAAGTGTTCAATTCTGTTAGTGATGATATTGTTGACTTTGCTTCACTTGGATTGTTTAAAAGCAAACAAGAAGAATGTTTCTACCATAAATATTTAATGATTAGGTATCTGAGCATGCTCATACAATGCTAATTCAATGTGACCCAATCTCCTTAGTCAATCCTTTGTAAACTAAAAAGGAAGCCTTAACTAGCATCAAACCAGTGGTTTCAATTTAGGCTTCTTTGCTATCATATAATCTGACACAAGCTTTTATATGTATTTTAAAATTTGTGCTGACGCAAATTGTAATACCGACGTAAATTGTAATACCTGTTGTAAATTGTAGTAACAGTTGACACAAATTGTAATATCTAACGCAAACTGTGACAAAACCTAACTCAAATTGTTATAACCGACCTGACATAATTAGTGATACTACCTTACGGTAAATTGTAATAATTTGACCTGACGTAAAATGTAATAAAAGCTTACAATTTACGTCAGTTACTACAATTTTCGTCAGCACAAAATTATCCCGTGGTAAACAAACAAACAAACAAATAAAATTGTGTCAAAAGTCAAAGATAAAAGAAATTAATTCAAATAATAATTTATCAGGTTTCGCAGACGTGTTACTTACAGTCCCTCTAGCGCCGTTAATCCGGTAAATGTGCCTGCGGGGATGGCTGTTAATTCATTAAATGCCAATGCCCTAAAAAAACAATAAATAAAAAAACTCCAAGCAATTCATAAATATACGAGAGTAATCGCTCAACAACTGTATGCTGCTAAACGTTTTGCTCGCGCTAGACAAAAAACAAAACAAAACAAAACAAACAAACAATTAAAGATGCATTCGGGAGCCGCCATACGGTCCTTCTTGACCTCGGGAACAGCTTATAGCCAGCTGGAATAAGTGCAGGGTACATTCACTCAACTTAACATTGTTAATGCAGTGATGGTATGAAAATGTACATGTAAGAATATGTATCAACTTTTCAGATTTGCAGCATGGTAATCTTTATTATGGGTGCCCAGACACCTAGTTTAAGTAAAGTTATTATTCATTCAACGTGATTGGCATTTTACAAATAGTTGCAGATTGTGTAAATAAAACAATGTTGTTTGGCTGTTTAATTAGCTTCGAAGTCTGAACCCCAAAACCGAAGTCCAGTCTACAGAATTAATTTGCTACTTTAACGTAGGAGTGAAAATGATCATATAATGTTAAGTGATTGTGAATTTGCGTAAAAAACGATTAGAAACAGAAATAAATAATTCAGTGGAGTATTCATTGACGTGTTACTTACAGTACCGCCAATGAATTTAATCCTGTAAAAGCGCCCTTTTCGATGAATGATATCTGATTGTAATCTAAACTCCTAACAAAGAAACAACTGTGCTCTCACAAACAACTCGAAAATACATGCGAGGAATGAAAAAAAGTGAAAAAACTATTTTCTACTTGCACCTCCCATCGCCTTTTAACACGAACCATGTCTTGCTTTAATTTACGCCGTAACCCGCCAATCAAGCGACAAACGTGACGCGAGAACCATATTCAGAAAACCGCCGCTGTGACTAATGACTTTTTAGGAAAAGCTTCAAGATTTTGTTTATTTGAGTATGTTCAAGACGGCGGTAGGTCGGACAGTCTCTTTTGTTCCAAACTCAATTATGTATTTTCGAAATCTGAGAGTAAAACTCATAAAACACCAGTTAGCCAAAACATGAAGTATTTTACATAAATCAAATCAATGATGATTTAAATTAGATGGATTATTTTTTCGTTGCCTAGAGGTTAAGAAATGGGGGTTCAAATTTCTGAACTAAGTCGTCTGTAGTTTTCAAAAGGACAAGGAAACTCCTCTGCGTACGGTTCACACGTCATTAATGCTAATGGGTCATGTACAAACTGGTTTGATTCAATGAGATCGACTTTGCATATTATTAACGAACCTAATGGAATGAAAACCTACGTCAAGGGGGATAATTCAAAGCAACCACCGATGGATCAACAGAAAATTTGTCTACTGATTCATAAAAAATTTTTAATTATTGTTTTTTAGTCAAATTATAAATATGAAAAGTCAAATATACTTTTGATATAATATAAGTCAAAAACTGAAATCCAGACTAGAACTTAATTTACTAACTTAAATCAGCGAAGAAATCAATGGCAATGATTATTTATTACGAACTTGTGTGTACCATAAAGGAAAATGGAAAAATTGAATTATATTTTATCAGGCAGACAATCGTTGGCGTGTAACTTACAGATATTCTAACGACATCAATCCTATAAATGCGCCGTTGTGGATACTTATTATATTACTGTCATATAGATACCTGACAAAATACAATTAATATTTTACGAGCAACTCATAAACATTTGTGTGTAATCGTTTGACAAATGTTGTTTGATAAAAGGTCAAATTGCGCTTCCTGTTTAAGGGGGTCTTATACAACTGGAACAAAAATCTTTAAAATCCATTTTTTTGAGAATAGGTCATTCTCGTGTAACGTGTTGTGATATGTGTAGACAAACAAAACGGTGCAATTGGATTTTGGTTACCATGGCAACAGGATAGGCCAGATTTTCTGCCATTTAACTACCCATTTTGTAAACCTAATTTGTCACATATAGTAAGTCTCAAAAAAAACTAACATGGCTTAGATTATTTTCAGGGATCAGGAGTAGGTGCTAAACCGTAAAGTCTACGTTTAGTTTGCTTTCCTGATTTTTAATGATTTTTTTTAAAATTAAAATTGCGAACATTTCGTCTCTTAAGGGCAAATTTTAGCCCACAGCTCCCAAAATCTCAACATCTTTGGCAGGTTTTTTTTAGGTTTAGCACCTAGAGCAAGGTACAAACATTCCAAAAAAGAAAAACAAACTGAGCCATTAACAAACATAGAGGCTAAATCATGTTTGTAAATGCACCCTTTTCCAAGGTTAAGGAGGCAAAATTACAGTGGCTCCAACAAATTAGAGCTTAAATGCCGAATTTCTGATTTATGTCACAAATGAAAACCATCAATGTGATCCTTACATCACAGATCATCAAAATATAATATTTTCCCACAGAAAATATTTCAATTCAAGATAAACTTTAACAGGTATCATGTTTCACCAAAAATAATAATAACAAAGGAGTCAAAAGTTACCTTCACAACATGCCCAGTAAAATGTTTCTTCCCACAAGTTAGCTCACTACAGCCTCCCAGTACTTTGGAACATCGCTTCTACTTTTAGAATATTGCATTCATTTGGAAGTAATCATCAGCCATGAGCAGTGGTTATTAATTTCCAAAAGACACCTCACTAAACAAGCTTTTCACACAGACAACCCCAAAGCATGATGGGAAATTTTCAGAAATTTTAACAAGGGATCTGGCTATAAATATTCACATCAGCTCTACAATATCCCAAAAGGTTGATTTGGTTACTTTTAAATTACCTCCAAACTCAACAGTATGAAGATAGTACATTGCTTGAGTCAGATCTTTTTGCTTTCTTTTTTCTGCCTCGAATGAGCCTTTTGGAGACATAATTCGACTCGCTGGTGTACATTTGCAGCACAAACTCTCATTTCTTCGAGGATTAAACCGTCCTCACCCTTAATGATGGGCTCTGGTGCCAGCAAAAAGGTCAAAAGTTACAAAAAAATGATCATTTTAGTGTGACCGACGCCCAATTCAATCCATTGCTTCCCGCTGAACGAGAAATAGCACCGAGTAACAACAGAGCCACGTCACAACTTATGTACATACTTCATATATTTGTGCCAATTGTGGTCCCTAACGTTGTTTTTTAAATGAAGAAAGCGGCTCTTTCTTTAGCCACCCTCCCCACCAAAAATCTTTAAAATAAATCCTTTTTTCACCCATTTTCAGTTGTAGAGGACCACCTTAAACGTAAAAGTCGAAAAATCTACCAACATGACAAACTCCTAAAAATGAGTCTTCAAGCACTAGCCGAGATTAAGATCAGATGCGATGTTAGGGCGGTTAAGGGAGTTCCGAATGGTTTCTGAAAATTTAACTATTACGTTCCATTTCTTCTACAGTTTGCTACCATTCTGGTCAAAATCTAAATTATTTGTGATTTTTTTTCCCTTTTGTTTAATTGAGCCGTGTGAACCATCTCTTGATCCGCTTCAGAGAAGACTTTAAATGAAACCAAATGCAGAAAATTGTTTTGTTGGAGCTGCTTATTTTATACACTGTATTTTATTAAGTATCGTTCAAACCATTTGCATCTTTGGCACTTGCTCCAATAATAAAGAAAGTATCTCTATGCTCTTTTAACAGTATTTATAATTTAACATAAATCGCATTTTAGAGCCCCTTTTCCGTTATAACAACTTTCGTTTATAAACCCTTAAGCTGTCGGCTACAAGCTCCATTGAATAACCCTCTCTGGGAAGGAGGGGGGGGGGGGGGCCGAAAGTGCCGA
>JANRMR010015012.1:0-15390 GCA_025434825.1 Bergia sp. 'catenularis' | reverse complement strand
CAACTCCTTAAAGGTCCATGGGTCTTTGAGAGAGACCAATGGACCTTTAAGGAATTGCTGGTTGTCCCACATCTTCTGTATACAACATATTTATTCCGGGCAACGACTATGAATCCTGTCGGATCCTCCTACTGGAAGCTACCGTTGGTCAATTACCGCATTTTATCTTCAATTCAAGTATATACATACATACATATATATATATATATATATAGTAAATAAACTGGTGGACACGGTTGTGGTCCGAGTTGGACCTAAACTCGTCAGTAGGTTTCACGGGATGAGCAAACTACAAATTACATTACAGCTCTATCGTCCCCAGTGAACTCATTTCACATTCTTCGGTAAAAACTTGGCTTTGTGACGACGTTTACTAACAAGTTCATTTATTTTGTTCAGTGTCGTTGCCTTTGCCCAACTAATACTTTTCGGCTATGCACAAATTACATCCCTTTGTTTTATCTGTGTAATGGAACCTTGGCACAGTCCGAAAATCAGAGTGCTCTACAAAAAAAACTGAAAAACCAAAAACTACGCATGCGCAGTCAGGGTACCAGGGAAGTGGCAGCAATGGACAGCTGTTTCGCTCTTATTAGAGCTCGTCATCATTGCATAGCCAAGAACTGCGGAGACACGAAGCTTTTTCACAACACTAATTTTACTCCCAAAGCGGACTTACAAATGTAGATCTCTTTAAACCCAGGTTAGCACACGACAAATGTGGGACCTTTGGCTATATATATAAATATAATAAGCCTACTCGGTTATAATCCCACTTTATTAAAGGAAACTTTGGCTGAACTTTAAAGCCCCCAAGCTTGTAAGTGTCATCCAAACGTTTTTGATAAGGAACTTTGGACATGTTACTCACAATCGTCTTAACAACGTCGAACCTGCAAATGTGCCATTGGGAATGTTTTCGATATTATTGAACGCCAGATCCCTAACAAAGAAGCAATAACCACTGTACTTTTACAAACAAATCATAAACATATCACCAAATTTATGTACCAACTGTTGTTTTTTGTATGTTCTGCTTGCAGAATAAATTAATTTCCAATTAATAAAGTATTCGAAAAGCCAACCTAACAAACTTAGTGTAGTTAAGGGTTACTAGATTTAGGTGACAATCAATTTTAGCGATTAGTTTGAATAAAGCAATAGTTAGCGGCTATCAATTCTAGCTATTTCACGAAAGATGTAAACCTGTACATAACATGGAACAATGAGTTTATTAGAAGGAAAAATTTACTTCAATCCTAATCTTCCTTTGAGAAATTCGTATTCGTATTTTTGTAGTTGCCTTTGAATAACTGAAGCCTAACATCGAAGTCCGGGATAGAAATCGTTATGTAATTTAATTTAGTCGTGAATACAGGGGTGTAATGGTTATCGATTATAAAAATACGTTATGAATCATTGAGACTATAACATAAGGACTCTATTAAAGAGTCGTCGAGCTGACAATCGTAGCCTTGTTACTACAAAACTTCCCTCAGTGACGGTTGCTATCGTATTGTATTGTAAGTACCTAACAGAGAAAAAAATGTGCTTTTACAAGCAACTCCTAAACTTATGAAACTCCTAAAAATATGAAACTTAATCCTATCTGGTCCGGCCTTTTGGGGGTTCCTGGGCCGGTTGAAAATGGCAGGCTTTATCTTGCATACTATTTTAACTCTACGTTTTGACCTATTTCGTTAAGGCAAAAATTATTTATAAAATGGAAATACAACCCCAAGTTTTTAAACAACAAATGTTTTGGACCAATATTGAGGTCATCATGAGGTTTTGATTTTAAATCCAATGATTGCATATCTTGCTTTAAAATCTAGTGGCCGGAATTTTATAGGAATAAGGTGCTCCAGCTGTTATCTAATTTGACACGTTGTTTTGCTTTGTGAAACATCTCTGTTGCAATGCTTAGAAAGAAAGATGGTATGCAGTAACGACCAGCGTTGGCAAATTGTTTATCTACATTCTACTGCGAGTGTTCTAATTGTTTTAGTAAAAGTTTGTTGAAATAAAAATTGAAAATTACAACATTCTCAACAAAAGCCCTTCTCTTATAAAAAAAAAGTATTCTAATTGCTTTCAAGTTGCTCAACACAAATGCAGTGTGAGATCAGTTTCCAGCATCTCTACCAGTAGTGGTACTTCATTAATCTTTGTTGTTTTTTATAAGAGTTACTAACAAAAAAAAGATTCCAAGTATAATTTTTACTTAACTGACGCCGATAATCGTTCTGCTTTCAACTTAATCTATTTTAATCTTTGCGAGCTTCTGAGTTCTAACATTTTGTCGAGCCGCGAATCTTCAATTAAGCTTTGGTTTCTGATTTGATTCGAAAACTTTCAAGCCTGAAATGTTTTATAAAACGACTGCTTCCTTTTTTCACTTGAACCGGCAGTTCAGAGAGCCACTTGAAGTCTCGAACCAAATTTTCTACTATTGTACGACAGTAGCTCCAGCTCCAGTCAAAGACAAACAAAATATCTACCATCTGGTTTAGTGGTTACCTACCGCTTGATCGCTGATACCAAGCAAATTTCAGGTGCATGTGGTTTTGCTCAATACTTTTAAAACAGAAAAGTATAGGTTTTAAACAATACAGATGTTTATACGTGTTGCTTGGGAGGGAAAATGGCACCAGTTTGTAAGCGACGCGCGCGGGCAAACGTGGTATATCAGAGGTTATGAAACACTCTAGAAGCAATTAGATTTGTGTGGTTTTAATAGAACACGGCAAATGTCTACTATATAATATCATATCATATCATATCATATATCATATCATATATATAGTATTAACTAAACAGGTGAATAACACTTTTCGCGTGCTCTGATTGGTTTATCAAACACCGAATATTCTGTGCTATTTGTTTCGGTCACTCATTTATAAAAAGAGCGCGCGCGCGAGATAGACGGGCGTAAAACTAAGGCTTTTTTCCTCGCTCACTTTTTTTGTTGCAAAATGGAAATAAATTAGTTTTTTAAAGTGCTATTCACCTGTTTGGTTAATTCTAAAACAATTATCCTCCTCAGTGTCGGTGCCTAGTCGCGCATTCGCGCCTCGGTAAATATCCACCACTAGTCACCTCCACTTCGAGGATGATTGATAAATATATTTAATGGGATATACTCATTTTAACAATTTAACTAGCAACTCATGTTAACTTCGCATAGCCAATAAAATAACAACTTTGTGATGTTTGTCGTTTAACTTTTCGTTTTCTTAAATAGGCCGGGGAGGGGTTTTAATAATCAGACGTGTTATTATCCAGTTCAATTAAAAAGCGATCATTTATTTGTCAAAACATGTAGCTCAAAGCAATTCTGATCGACTCAGAAAAGAAAAACTGTGGTTGTTGCTAATACAACATAACGTAGCAATGAAAACAATGTGAATAATTACCAACTACGAATTTGCATAAACTATGTACTTACAGAGTCCGTAAGGAATTTACTCCTGTAAAAGTTGTACTGGTGATAGCTGTAATCTTGTTGTTATTTAGCTCTCTATCAAAGTAAGAATTTTGTTCTACAATCAACACATTAACAAATACATGTAGTGGCAAAATAACTGCTGCTCGTTATATTTTCATGTTGAGTTGGGTGTTATTAAGTTATAATGTGGATCAAAATATCTATCAACCTCAAAAGCACGATAATTCGATCTTTAAGTACTAGCCAAGATTAATAGCAAATCTGAAGTAAAAACAAAACAAGGAGTTTAGCGAATTGGGCCCGAAAAACGAATAAGTGTTCGTTTATTACACGATATATACTTTCGTGTTCTCAAATAAGGGAAGGGGTTTTAGAAATCAGACGTATTGTTAGCAATTTCAAAAGCGATCATCTATTTTATAAAATATATAGCTAAAAGCAATTATGATCGATTAAGAAAAAAGGAAAAGCATTGGTGGTTGCTAATACAATATAACGTGACTGTGAGAATAATTCGCAACTACGAACTTGCATAAACCATGTACTTACAAATTCCTTAACGACATTAATCCTGTAAAAGCTCCCTGGAAGATAGCTGTAATCTTGTTGTAGCTTAGTCTCCTAACAAGGTTGGAATTTTGCTTGTTTAAAAACCGTGTTATGGCGAAATATTTGCTGCTCATTAAATTTTCATGTCAAGTTGGGAGTTATTAAGTTAATGTTCTTAGGATTGTAAGGTCAAATTAATGGTTTGCAGCAAATTGTGCTACTTTTTTTGTTAGGAATTTGGGAAAAAAGAACATTATAGAAAATACTTTCTTGGAGAACTAAAAATTAATAGAAGGATTTGTTTTGGAATTGCCTATATCTCGAGTTGCCAATTTTTAGAGCCAGTCTGTTTAGCCAGTGTTTTATACCTAGCCAGTTAATAAGTTTCTAAATTATCCTTACAGTAATTTAGAGTTTGATTGGTCAATATTGCAAAAAAGACCTGGTCACCAGGACGATGCTTTCTAAGTACAAAAGCAAACTAAGAACTGTTGTTGTTAGCAGTTTTTTTCACCATGTGGTTGGAGGAGCAATTTGAAATAAGGTTATAATAATTAATATCACAGTAATTTTATTTAGGGTTAAAAGGGTAAACAACATGGAGAAGTTATTTGTTTGTGTTAACTACCTGAACTGCATTCTTAATTAAGAAAAATTAGCTGGAAAGAAAGTGTAATGATAACTTTATATGTGACCCAGTTATGTACATTGTGGCTCTAAATATGAAACTAATTGAGAATATGGAATTCTTGAGTTTGTAATTGTGAAATAAATTTTGTCATTGTGATAAGTATAAGCGTTAAATATGATACTTGTGATGTGCAATTAAAATCTCCCATACAAAATTTTGGAAAAGCTGCCAAAACTTGGACTTTCCATTTTTGGCTGGGAGCGGCGCGCTTTTGAAAAGTGGGCGTCGGCTGGTCTAGATCTTCAATTGTTACTGGGGCAGTAAATGGACTCTTCTGGTTTCTTTTGGTGTTTGGAGGTCAATTTCGGGCACAGTGCACTGATTGGCTGAAAGCGGCATGGCTGGCCACGCCTTTGAAAAGTGGTCGTCGGTCAGGCTTACAGTATAGCAGGAGTTTAAAAATGAACTTTCCCGGCTGCCTGGCTTCAAAAATGCACTTTTCTGGCTTTCTTTTGCTCTAATTAGGGTTCAAATGTGGCCTTTTCCTGCTTTTGTTGATATAGTTAGGTTACAAAATGGACTTTTCTTTCTTGTCTTGGTAGAATTAAGGCTCAAAATAGGATTTTGGTAGCCAACACTAACATTTTATAGCTACAACTGCAGTTTCAATGTTTTTATCGGTTGTGCATGTGATGAAGTATTGTTTTTACAATAGAAAAGACCGAAAGGTCAAATAGCCAAAGAATAGCATTAGTATAGCCTAGAATGACAATCTAAATACATTTCCACAGCAAAAAACATATTTTTGTTAGCCAAACTACATATTTTCAATATATCAAATTATCATGAAACATGGAAACGAATCATTTTAACAATTTAGCTAGCAAGTCATGTTAATCTCGAATATCTTATCACATAAAAACTGTTTGTCCTTTAACTTTCCGTCGGCTTAAGGTTACTGCGCACCTTAAACGGTGTTTTTAGTTATCAGTCCGTAGCTCCGTTAATATGCGTCGGATACACATAAACCTATATATCACTTGAAAGCTTATACAATTATGTAAATGACCGTCTAAATTATTTTTGCAGAATCGTTTTTGTGAGTGAAATTCACCGCGCTGTTTCCGACCTAACATTTTCCCTTCTCGAAGTTCCAATTGCAAGTCCGCCAGATTTCACTTTCTACTATTAATTATCACCTTGCTAACTTCAGCACATTGTGTATATTAAATCCGTGTCGGCGATTTTGATTTGAATCAGTCAATCACCTTTTATGGCTCGTTCTAGAAAGTTGTAAGATTTTGAGCAGACAAGTGGAGAACTCCAGTCATAAAAAGAAATCTACAACGAGTTTGTAAAAATGCCGATCGTTATTTATTACTCTGTCGTTGCGCCAAATTTTGTGGCGATAGAACAAAAAGTGATTGAGTTGGAACTTATTTTATAGCTGTACTTCATGCAAAAGTTTGTTTTGAGAAATCAACGTATGAATAAACCCCGACTCAGGCACTGTTTACTTCCGGTGAAAAGTTTGCCGTGTCATATCTCCGAAAAAATTAAGCTATTGGAAAATAGCTTATTATTACAATTTTATTATTATTCGGTACTTCAACACCGCTCAAAGTGTACAGTAACCTTAAAAAGGGTAGAAGTTTTGAAAACCAGACGTTTTGATATGAAAATCAAAAGTGACCATCTATTTATCAAAGTAAATAGCTAAAATCAATTACGATCGACTCAGAAAAAAAGAAAAGAGTTGCTAATACAACATAACGTAGCAGTGAAAACGATGGGAATAACTAGAAACTGCAAACATGCATTAACCATGTACTTACAAATTCCTTAACGACATTAATCCTGTAAATACTTCTTTGAAAATAGCTGTAATCTTGTTGTTATCTAGTCTCCTTTTAAAGTAAGAATTTTGCTTGTACAATCAACCCATAAACAAATCATTGTAAAGACGAAGCAATTGTTGCTTCTTAAATTTTCATGTTGAGTTAGGAGTTAGTAAGTTAATGTGGAGATATCTATCAACTCTAAAAAGCGCAATAAACGAATATTCAGAGTACTGGCCAATAATAAAAGTAAAAGCGGGGCCAGCACGAACCTAGGATATTAGCAAATGGGTGGATGACTTTTCCTTCGGTTTTAAACTTTTTAATATGCTATTGTATTTTTTTTTCTCCCTTGTTTTTTCTTTTTTTGTTTTGTTTTAATCCCCCTTTCGTTATAAGTTCAAGAGTTCTGTTCTAAGTTTCATGTTTATAAACTCCTTGGTCATAAACCATCTCGGGGGTTGTACCAATCCCCCCCACCTTTCTAGAGGGAAGAGGTGAAAAATATCACCTGAGTGACAGGGTTAAATTGATGCTTACAACTCCTTTGGTTTTGGGATTACTTCGTTATAATCCTTCTTGGTCATAAATATGTTCCTTCGGTTTTAAACTTTTTAATAAGCTATTGCATTTTTTTCTCCGTTGTATTTTTTTTTTCGGTTTTAATTCCCGTTTCGTTATAAGTTCAAGAGTTCTGTTCTGAGTTTCATGGTCATAAACCATCTCGGCTGTAAATCCCTTCAGTTATGAAAACTTTCGCTTACGATCCCTCGGTTATCAACCCTCGCTGCTTATAAGCGCCAATGGTTTTATGCGTCATCGTTAACAACCCCCCTTCGTTATTAGCTCCTTCGATTTTAACACCTTTGGTCACTTCAATCACCAGCCCCCTCGTTTTTAACCCTCGGACGTCACGAGGGTTTAATTCTATCTTACACGGGCTTTTTTGGGGTTCCTGGTCACGGACCCGTATCTCGGAAACCAATTTTTTCGGGGGATACGTACAATCTCTCAATCTAAGCAAATATAGTTATTTTCGGTGGACCTATGACGTCACATGACATCACAGGAACGTCTTATCGCCACCATCTTGGATTTGTCAAAATGCATTGCGCAATTTTCAAAATGTCACTAATTAATGAAAATTAATGAAATATTACTAATGAAAAATAGTATTACTGTCACTAATTAATAAACATTAATGCTCAATTAATGAAAACGTGCATAAACACATAAAAAACCTAATTTATTTTATGAAAATGACAAAAAATCCCAATTTCGGACAAACATGGCTTCGAAAACGTTGTTGTCATGGAAACACGGTCCTTCCTACATTAAAACTATTGCTTTCAATGTGTTCTCTGATAAATTTTAGGAAAATTCACAAAATTTGGTAGGTGGTAATTAAATACTGAAGAAGTTCTGTGCGGTTGAAATTAGCACGAGTCCTTTCCACCCCCGCCCCCGTGTAAAATCTACTTATTTTATTTTATTTTATTTTTTTTCATTTAAAACTTGAAGCTGCCTAGCAAGCAAAATGAAATTTCTAGTACCTACATTCCAATCCCGAAACAGTCTTTTGACGTCGTCCACAGGTTATAACTTGAATAAAAAACGGATGGGTCTTTTTGACAAAATGTGTTATAATTTATTTTCCCCAATTCATTCATAATTATTTTCTTATTTGAGGCCGTAAACACATGTTTTCTTATTTGCAAATTTGCACTTTAAAAAAATGAGAAAGGGCGACCAAGAAGGCGGATTTTTTGTGAAACTACGTTTTCCGTAGCAATAGTTCTTGACCAAAACTTACTTTAAGTTATGGAAAGTAATAAGCTAACACAAAAGCTGCTAATATGTCTTAGCTCGATTTGTTTTATATGTAATCAAAATCATGGGGGCGGGAGATGGAGATGAGGGGCGGGGGTTGATACCACCCCTAGAAATTAGTTTGTTATGAAAAATTTATTGGTGTTCCGAGGGTTAAGCTTCTTTGGATTAAACCCCCTTTGGTTGTAATCCCGTTGTTTTAAGCTGTTTTAGTTTTAAGCACTTCGCCTGTGAGTCCATTCTATTGAAGACTTCCTTAGTTCATAGGACACTCAATTATGAGCACCCGCGCTTTTATCTCATTTTTTATTAATTTAAATGATGATTCATCAGGCGAAAACTCTTATTTATGTGATACTCACAGAGTTTCTAACGAAGTTAATACTGTTAATTCATCTTTGGGGATGGTTGTAAAGTCGTTGTAACTCAGAAACCTAATAAAAAATGTGTTTTAGAAGCAAATCAATAACATCTATTTGCAATCACTTAACTACTGCTGTCTGTAACATGTTCATAATGGATTTGTACATTTCAATACATTTGAGATATATACTACGACGAAAAAAATGTAAGAAATAATTATCTGTAGCATTAGCATAGACTTAAAATATAAAATAGAATAAAATAAGACATGAATTTAGATAAAAACTAACGAAAAAACTTTTTGTTGTAAGTACTTGTTGTTATAATCTGTAATATAGAATGACTTTCAAACTCTTCGCACCCTTTGCTCTTGTTTCCAAATGTAAAGAAAATAACATTTTCTAAATTTAATAATTTTCATAATCTGCAATAAACTTTAGCTTTCAAATCTGTCAAAACTTTGATTTATCAGCTAACGCAAATCTCATTGAGTGTACACTCACTCGGTTATAAAAGCTCATTTGGTTATAGACTCTTTCGGTTATAAACTTTGCCTTTTTTCAGTTTCATTGGTTATAGGCTCTTTTAACTATTCGCCCTTTCAATTACAGCCAAAGACTTCGTCTTTTGTAATATGCCATCTCGTCTATAAGTCTTTTCAGCTGGAGACCTCCCTCGTTCATAAGCACTAATTTATTCATATAATTTATGAACTTGCAATTGGTTATGCGCCAAATTTGATAAATGTCCCGTTAGTTATAAGCCCCATTTGTTATTAACCTCTTATATTTCAAACTTAATCCTAACTTTAAAACCTTAAGATTACAACACTAACATTAACGTCAGCCCTAATCCTTTTACTCATTGTCACTAACATATAATGCAGCGCTGTTTGACTCATTTGGCTCATGAAACAATAGTTCTTTCTAGAATGAGTTAAGCTGACTCAGAGAGGTAAAAGATTTCCACGAAAGAGTCAAAGCCTAACTAAACCTAAAGTACTAACAAGAAAGGGCTTTGAACGTGGTTTGATAATTTCCACAGTAAGACATTTAAGCTGCTCATCATACAAATGACTTCGCAATTGGTAATTTAGACTATTCCGCAAATATATACAAACATCAACACCTGATCTACCGTTCAAACTGCGGTCGTTTCTAAGATACTAAATAGAACAAATTTTCAAACGCCATGCAGCTATGATTTTATTCGGCTACGTAGGCCTTTTGACCTTGACGGTCTTCTTCAGTGTCGCACAGCAGCGATACAAGTAGCCAGCTCTAATATATGCACAAACACATTGATATCACGTGACCCAATATGTATTGTTGGCATGAGAATACATTGGAATTACGTAATTCCGGTGCGAAGTGCACACGGATCCACCCTATTAAGGCCCTCGGATTCACTGGTACTAAGACTTCGAAACCCGGCTCAGGAATTTCGTTGTCGTGAATACTGGATCTAATTTTGCTTCATTTATTGCAAGAATATCAATTTTAGAGCTGCTCATAAAATACGCTTAGCTCGTAAATGTGCGTTAAGAGACAGTGTTGATATTTAATAGCGCCATTACCAAACTACGACCAGTTAACCTGGAATCAAAACCCTTATTCATGCTCATGCCACAGTAACACAGCAGCATCAGGTCCCCAGGCGGCCATTTCCTACTCTATATCCTCGCCTTTTAAAGTGTGAGATGAAATTGCTGGCTAGTAGTGATATGTCAGCTCTGTTTAAGTACAATCCAATCTGAATATGGTTAACATTACAAGAATTTTTCTATTCCATCATTATGAGCTGGACTGCAAGTACAACTAAGTTCCACATCCAAACTTCGTTCATCTATTTTTCTTATAAATGTGGCATCAGTAACGAGTTTGCTGTCATTGTTTGTAGAACGTTTGTTCTTAAAAACTAACCTAAATTCATTTTTACATGATTACATAATCAGTTTTTAGACTGATGTCGATGATGATGATAATGATAAAGAAAAAGACAAAAACTATATGCAAACTGTCATTTGATTGTATTTGATAGACGGAAACCAAAAACCAAAGAATGAAAATTTGTTTTCTAACCTAACACATCGTGAGGGTTTGTACTTCAAAAATTGCATCAAGAACCATAGATATAAATAAATTTGTTGGTGAGTTATCAGGCCGAAATAATTGTAAACGTATTACTTACAGACCCAACATTTTTGGCAATCCTGTAAATATGCCGTTGGGGAGGGTTGCTATGTTGTTAAAAACTAGAGACCTGAAAGAAAAAAAGACCTGTTTGTAACCACTGAAAAACTGCTGTCTATTAGTAGTTTATTATCGGTTTGCTGTTAAGTTCAGTTGGCGAGATATCTGACGAAATGGTAAGCTAATATCCTTGTTCCAATTCTGTGGGGATAAACTCATTTTGCTAGATTTAATGGTGTTTATACTCCAAATCAATTACCTGGTAATTATAAGAGAAGAAAACGTCATTAATTTTTAAAATCGGTCTAAAAAAATTATTTAGTGGTACACACTTATGTCTAGGTCAAGTGCAACAGCAGGCTTCTGCAGATGAAGGTCATATCTATATTTACATACGTAGAACTTGTCTATTAGCAAAGTATAAAGTTTTTACATGTGTTTAAATCAGGTAACTCTGCGAAATCATTTCCATTAGTTACATATAGTTATGCTGAACAATAATTAACTGCAAGACTGGCAGCAGATAATCATCATTGTTCTAAAGATCAGATAATTATGTAAGTATTTGAATATTTATTAAATTATATATATATAGATAGATAGATAGATAGATAGATAGATAGATAGATAGATAGATAGATAGATAGATAGATAGATAGATAGATAGTACCGGACATACCGTGAATGCCCCGTTCAAGTCGGGCTTTCCGAACTTTCTCGGTTAAATTTCACCATGGTATACCGATAAAGGCCGGTTAAACCCTGCTTACCAGGCGGTAATTGCGGTATTTCTAATACAGGACTGACGGAACCCAAACCGGAAATCCATAATAGAAAGTTATTTTACATTGTTATGTAACGTAGCAGTGCAAACAATGGTTAAATTGGTTATAAAATTGCAATGAAAAACATATATAAAGGATAATATTGAGAATGAGTGTCGAGTCGCCAGGTTGGTATTCGTTGACGTTTCACTCACAGGTATCTTAATGACGTTAATCCTGCAAACGCGCCATCGGCGATGGTTAGAAGCTGGTTCCTATATAGGTACCTAACAAAAACATGTGTTTAATTACCGACAACAGCTTATGATGGAGTGTTCTCTCTGTTTTTCTTTCACCTATTCATTCATTCATTCATTCATTCACTCATTCTTTCTTTCTTTCTTTCTACCTTTCTTTTCTACCTTTCTTTGTTGACTGATAGTAAACATGTTTTCTGAGATGAATTTCAAATTGTTGCCCTTGTTAGATTTTGAAAAAAAAAAGATTTGTTTGAAGTGTTTCCATTTACTGATTTTTTTTTTACAGGTTAGGCATGTATATGAGTAGTTTATGTAATGGTAGTTTTGTTTTTTTAGTATTTTTTCTTTTTGAATGTATATCTCACGATGCCCAGCAACTGTTTCCCTACATTGGTGGCTACAAAAAATTCCATGAATCTCCTTTTCTTCTAAAAGGGGTACTTTTCGTGATTTCATTATCAGCATAAAATATTTACCAAGAGAAAAATTTAACGAAATATTGCAATAATTAGTTGGGTCAGCTGAAAAACCAGATTTGAAATTAGAGAAATAAAGCTGTCGTTCAAGCACTGGGGATGAATGCTTTATTGAAATATTGTATTTATAAGCTGGACAACGTTGTTGCAATGTATCTAGATTAAAGTGATTCTTTCATGGCTAAATCAAGGGATTTTCTCTTTTCCAGAAGTTACATTTTCACGTTATTTATCCAAATAATTCCAAAGAATACATCTAAATCCACTAAAAAGACAGTAATCGATCGCTTCTGCTAAGGCTTTATGCATTTGAAAAAAAATATATTACATTGTGTTCCGGCCCGGAACACTAGAATTGACAACTACAATCCGACTTAATGTCCGAAAGCAGCCCATCTATAGCATTTACTTCTTAAAAAACTTAAATTGGTATCTCAACAGTGTCTGTTGATAGATATTTTTGCTTGAAACAGGATTTTGTCAATAAATTTCTGAGCACGCGCAAAGCCGTGGAAGAACCCTTTTAAGAGTGTTTCTTTTTACGTGCACAGATACTAGTTTGAACCTATAGTTTTTTGGTGACTTTAGTGACTGCCCGATCAGAACACTGACAGAAACGACACGGCCGAGTCAAGGTAACATTGCGCAAATCGTAGGCAGAAACGTTAAATTCTGCTACAAACAATTCAAGCGCAACCCTTCGATAAACGTTGGAAAATGATTAAAACTGATTAAATGCAGTTATGAATGCTGGTATAAATTTACTTTGGGAGAATTTAAAATAGTCTCTGAACTCGTTTGACGTAAGAATGGGTTCCTGCGATGGCACAGAAACTTATGAACTAGTGGATTCACAGCTCTTGAGCGATCCAACCGAAAAATTCACGCAACAGATGGGTCTGTATGGAGATAAAGACCTAGGCGTATTCTGAGGAACAACAAACTAAATTGAAAATATTAAGAAGCCATTCAGCAACATTTTCGCAGAAAATGGTCCAAATAAAACAATCGGAGTCCCAAAAAAGATCATCAACTTTCTTGATGTAACACTAAACTTAAACAAAGGAGGAACCGTTACGAGCCAAACTCTAAGCCAAACAACACACCACTTTATATACACTACGAAAGCAACCACCCACAACCCAGCACAAAGTCGCACTGGCGATCAACAGAAGGCTCAATGATGTATCATTGCTTCACCAGTGCGCACTGCAAGTGACATGGGTTGCATTTATCTTCAGATATGCATTCTGCTTATCTCTTTTATCTGATTAAACGAACCCCAATATTGAAGCCTAGAATAGTAGTTAACTTGTTTCATAACGTAGCGTAACAGTGAAAAAAACAGTAAAATAGTAGTTATTAGATTGCAATAAAAAGCAAGCATATACAAGAAAACATAATAATTCAGATGACGAGTTGTATTTGTAGACGTATTACTCACAAGTTTTTCAGCGACGTTAATTCTGTAAATGTACTCTCAGCGATGGTTGATAAGTTGTTGCCATCTAGTCCTCTAATAGATACAATTGTGCTTTTAAAAACAACTCATAAACATTTGTATACCATCACTCAAACTAACAGCTACAAAATGGGTTTAGCTATAAATTTCCTTTCACTTCAAATGTAAATTCAGATATCACAAAACCAACACGAAGGACGGCAATAAAAGAGACTAATAGCCGACATTCTAAAAAAATGCGATGTTGAAACGGATTCAGGGTTTTAGTTAAAATCTACAATATCTTCTGAAGTTTCTTTTTGTTTTTTTGTTTTTGTTTTTGTTTTCTTTTTTCATTATTCATTTGGTTTTAGGGGTTTGATCGAAACTTGATCCGCACAGAAGGGAGTAATGCTTGGAGTTGCTTGTATATAAGCTTTAAATTGCAATGCATACTTAATTAATAATTCTATCGCCCTTGTTCGGATAGTGAAGACCACAAACTAATATAAACAGTTGTTCGAGCAACGCTTTTAGTCGACACACACTGACACATCTACATTCACGGGGTTTGACTTTCGACGATGAAAAACTGTAAAAAAAGTATAGTTCGTGATCTCATAAAATTTCTGTTTACAATGTTTTGCTTTATTTTATTTAATTAGGTCCCTTCTTAATCTACCTGGGTAGTCGGCGGCGCAGTGGTCGAGTTCGACTCAGCTGTGTCAGTGAGAACCAGCTTCTGCTGGGGGCTAACCTGCGACGGATTATTGTCTTGTCCAGGGGGATTCACCTCCACTTGACACTACGGAAATCTTTGCCTTATGAGTCACTTAGCTCGGGAAAGGATTTTTTTTTAATCTACCTAAATTGATGCCTGCAACTGATGATCATGAAGAAAAATAAAACAATTTTAATTGCGCTGGAGTAGCGTCGAGTGCAGTTGCGCAAGGTTGGGAGACAGAAAGACCGCTTTGCTTCTCGATTTGTCGAAGATCAAAACCGATGGGCTTCAAACAGCTACATTGCGAAAGTCAGTGAATAGATAAAGTGTCAACCAAAGGCTGGGACGGAATGGCTGGACAAATGGCGTCATACGCACTATTTGCATATGATATTAGGCGATTTTAGAACGTGTCCACAAGAAATTTACAAAGAAAGTAGCGAATTTATCAATACCCTCAGCTAAACATTAGCAATTTGGGAAACAATGGGCAGACTTTTTATGCCGCCAGGATAATGCCCGTGTAGCTGGAAAATACAGACATGCGTTTATTTAAATTCTGTCAGCAACTCTACCCTGCGACCAGGATATAGCCTTTATAGCCCCATCTATAAGCTATCAGTTGACATATTCTTGAACTTTCTGCGCCGAGATTTTACCCTATCAATTTATCTTCAACCAAAATGAGATCTTAAAAGTTTTGAATTTCCCACTTCGGAACTTTCACAAATCCTCGGAAGAGGCCTTAGCTCCGCCCCTCCAGTTTAAGATGCCATTGATAAGATGCCGTTTCGTTAACAAAGACTACAGCCGTCACAGTAGCGTAACCAGCATGTTGCAATCATTGGGATGGCCAGATCTAGAGTCGAGGAGA
>JANRMR010014901.1:0-15396 GCA_025434825.1 Bergia sp. 'catenularis' | reverse complement strand
GTAGTAGTAGTAGTAGTAGTAGTAGTAGTAGTAGTAGTAGTAGTTGTAGTAGTAGTAGTAGTAGTAGTAGTAGTAGTAGTTGTAGTAGTAGTAGTAATAGTAGTAATAGTAGTAGTGATGGTAATGAACAAACAAAAAGAAGGTAAAATAAACATTTGGGGATTTTTTGGAAACACTCGTTCCAAAACATTAAGAAGGGTTATTTTTCTATGGTTCGTGGTTTGAAAAAGCTGCTTTGTTTTTCATCTTTTTTTTAACTTACCAAAACCCAGATACAAATCCCTGCCAGTGCTGCAAGGATCAGTGATATCACAACAATTGGCCAGGTTTGAACTAAAGCCTTCCAGGCCGAGACACGCCCATCTTGATTGACAAGTTCTCTGTTAGTAATTAGCACCACTCCGGGTGTCTTAAGAACTTCCACATAGTCATACGCTCCACCATACGTTATACCGCCTTCCAGAGACCGGACAGGAAGTATCAACGTCGCTTCATCTGTCAACAGAACACGACTTTAAGCTAGACTTGGGATTAATAGAATAGTAAAGGACTGAAAACGTTGAGAGAATTCAAAGACCAGTTTATGCATTCTATTTGGTAATTGTATCATAAATTCATGGAAACACTGCTATTTGGTCATCACCATCCTTGACATGCTTGGATGCAACTAGAGAGAAACTGAAGTGCAAGAGAAACCTGGGAAAGAAAAAGACTTCCCCTTGCGGGAATCAAACCTAACAATCTGATCACATAGCAACTCAGCTAGCAAAGCAACCACAGTGGCCGAGGCAAAACCTCCAACCCAAAGACAAGTCTGACAATCTCAATCTCTTTTAATTGTATTTTCATGAATTTTTTTAATTAGATATATAATAAAACTTTAACAGAGCTATTGTTCGGATTAACTAAAAAACGTGCTTCATCAGAGTAGGGAGACACATGTGCTATTCTCTTTCTACAATTTCTAACTGTGAAGGAACACATCCTTGCCATGATAATGAAATTATTTTCCACTAACGCATCTACTTGTTACCAAAGTAGTTCCGGTAATAAGTTTTTTTAACTTACCAACCCGGGTTTTTTAGGGTCGCTGGGTAGTGGGGGAGGGATGGGGGAGAAAGAGTTGCAATAAGTGTGATGTAGCTTAAGGACACTCTCTACTTTAAATCTGTTGGATTGGAAAAAGAATCCGGGGAGATATTTAGAAAGGAAAAAAATTGAAGGGGCCCACCAAACAGTTGTCCTGAGCGAGCAAGTGTCACTCTTCGGATGGCTGACGATTTGGCGTCACCCATTAATTATTAACCCCAAAATTTCATTTCAAACTTACTAAAACACCACCCAAAATCAAAATCTTCAAAACAAAAAAAAATCCACCATCTTTAAATTCTATCCCCTCCTCACAATTTTCACCAAAGATGGGACTTGTAATCAATTATTCAACTATTAGACAACAACAGCATCAATTTGCATTTAGTCGTGTAAACTGAAGTAAGATAAACTATTGCATAAAGCAAACCACGAACAAACTTATTTCAAAAGCTTATAATTTCACAATCGTGTAAGCCTGCTAGCGCGTTACTGTTTGTATAGATAATAACACTAACGCGCTGGCAGGCTATTTGTTCAAGATAACAAAGTGGAAATACTACATATCTCACTTTCCTTAAATTAAAAAATTGGTAAGTCTGATAAGCTTAATTTTTATGAACAAAAAGATTTTGAAAAAGACGGTTTTGACAAGAAAAAAAAAGACCATTCAACTTTCTACATTTTCGATAAATTCTCTCTTCTTTTATCCACTGATTGTTTCCCTGTTTTGTAACAACTTCAAAGTCATGGCAGCTAAATTAAACCTTGACTCATGTTTGTCACTAGACAGTTAACTGAAAACAACATATTTGCCGTTTTAACTTCCGTTTTGTGGCTCAAAACGACTTAAGTTTGTATTTTTAAAACTATGAAAAACGTAAATTTTGTGACTTTAGCATACTTTGGAGATAACTACTGTATTGAATATCGAACTCATCAAAATATTTTTGTAAATGTATTATTATATTAGTATTGCAAGTAAGTAATCGGCACTGCAGTAACATTTAAGAAAAAAATAGTCACGGTTGTTTCCGCGTCTCTTGGAGTTTAAATAGAAGCAATCATTATCACCTGTCAAGAGCGTGGCATCCAGCTGCCATGTTGTTTTGCTCTCTGCTAGAAAACTGACGTTTGAGTTGGCACCAGCTGTATGGCAACAAATCTTGAAAGCCACTTTCAATACGTCATGTATGATTCCACGAAGTGTAGGAAGACTTTGGTTATTTGTAAAATTTACTCGAGTTTTGAAGATGAACGGAGCGGCGTTTCGCCATCCAACTCGAATAGAATCTGGACAATAAGGATGCAAAGGCCGGATAACTGCCACCGCTATTGAAAAATCATCCGGATATGGAGAAGAGCTCGGTCTCTTAGGGGGCGTTGTTGTTGGTGCCTTGGTTAGTCTATCTCTCCAGCCACTTTCGTGCAGCAAGCTGGTAAGAAGATATTCCTGAGCAGTGGAATAGTGCAGAAAGGCGTTAAAAAAGCTGAAAGCAACAGAAGCTCTCATGGCTACTTGTAACCTCACAGCTGTAAGTTCTCTTATTTAATGTTGTTTACTGCAAATCTGCAGAGTTTTCGCATTGTTGCAAATTGCATATTGTTCGTATTAATTTTCTTTCTTTTGAATTCCCGATGAATAATATGTACGTAAAAACAAAGCCATTCAGAAAGACGTCAGGTTCTTGATCGGACATTATCATTCAAATTTGGCAATTGTATAGTATATCCAAATGAAAAGGAATGTTTTTCCGATATTTCACCTGTTCCACTGTTTGTTTCAAAAGCAAAAAGAATGTTTTCAGCTCTTAGTTTAAGAAGGATACTTTTAAGATCTTTATAATCCGTTCATAATCCGTTATTTCTTTAGAGTTCTCTTCTTTTTTAGGTTTTTCACTTTCTTTATTACCAGTTTTAAAGTTCTGTTCAAATACCATAAGTAGTAAATTGTTATCCAAAACATTTGCATAGAAAACTTATTATGAAAGAATGATTATGAAAACCAAAAAACCTTTAGAGATATGCAATGTCTACCTAATATGATACAAACTTAGAAAATTATACAATTTTATTAGTTGAGAACATTAATGGAAAGCCGCAATATGATGTGGTTTGCATTTGTTGTTATTTGGTAGACTACGATCAATTTTTAATGAAGCCAATGTGGGTTATGAAATCGGTCTAGGAATTATGTAAGTCTTACCTCTTCATTATTTTCCTTTACTTTCCTTAGCCCATACTGAAGAGTCATGAGCCTTGAATGAATATAATGGTGCTATTGTTGAAGCTAGTTTGGCTGTTATAACTTTCTAATGCTTTTGCTGAAATTTGGCAAACCAGCAAAAAAACACAAAGCTGAAGATGCTCAATAACTTTCATATAACCTTAATTTTTTATAGTAATTTTATATGAAGAATTCAATCCAAAACACGATCTATTTGATAGTTTATTTGTTTCACATGTGTTTGTGAGATATTGTTCTCAAACTCATTTATTGATTGTGTAAATTCATTCATTCAGTGTACAATGTTTTTTACAAAATTCTTAACGTATTCCTGAATGTCTGTTTTTTTGCTTTTGCTAAGCTTTTAATCATATCTGTAATCGACCACATCTGTGATCTTGGACGGTTGATGTGCCTGGTGATTGTGTTGTTCCATACGGGTGTATCTTCCCCCATCAGGGTTCAGTGATGGGCGGAACACCCGTATGTAGATGGCCTCCTTCATCCCCTCTCAAACCATTTCGTCTCTACTGTAAGGATTTTAGCATTCTCCATTGTAATTGAGTGTCCTTGACATTCTGTGTTTATGTGCCTCGAAGCCTCTGAAATTGTCGAGCTTTGTCTCCGATGCTCGTCGAATCTGGCTGAATTATCCATGACATTTCGAGCCAATCAGCGCACCACATTTGGTTAAGTGGATGAGGCTTGAAACTGTCTCAACCAATTTCAAACCCATTGGATAAATATTTCTTAATCAACATATTCATAAGGCACTCTTTTATTCATCCGTTAGACAAGTTATTTCAAAAACTTGTGCATCGTGTTTGAAAGGGCGTACCAAACACCTCGAAAAAAATAAAAGTACTCAGCCAAAGCGGCCTCGTGCATTCATGTCTCGGTGTTATCAAGGACCAGAACATTCCAAATCTTTGGGATTCTACTGTAGTAGCTCGTAGACACGTTCAGTCATTTTCATATAATACATGTATACATTGAAAGAGATAAGAAAGAACTTGGTATTCGTGTTGATTGCATGTTATCGGAGGTTTTTATCATACCGTATACTTCATTCTCAAAAGATAAATCCAAACCATTACCTTTTCATCCTACAGATTAACCCTAAAAGCGATACCAAAACGTCAACTCATTCTGTGTGACGTTTAATGAGCATCAACGCCCGTTTCATATTGTTTCCCATCTCCTATATCCCCCTCCTCCCCCCCCCCTCCTCCCCCTCTAAGTACATAGCCCGTCATTCAGTAATGAAAAGTAAAATCATTGAAATGTTCAAAGGTTAAAAAATAGTAGCAAATAAACTTTTCCAAATTAAGTTTCCATCAGTGGCAGCGATGTGCTTAAACAGTGGTTGGGGATTATTCTAAAGGCAGAACAACTCGTTAAAAATTTAAAGCATAAAAAGGATTTAGGAAACCCAAATAATGTAGAGTAAGGACGTTAGATAAATACCTTTATGCAAACCTCGTTTTAACTCTATACTACTCATCGTATTTCGTCTGAATATCCTTGTCCATTCACGGACGATAAGGTGGCACAGTCAGTAAGATCCCTCACTGTCAACCAGAAGGTCCCGGGTTCAAACCCCGGCCTGGTCGACGATTGAACTTTCGGTGACCTTCTTTCGCCATACCGTCCGTGGACAGGGGCGTTAAGCCGTTGGTCTAGTCTCTCGACGTTCTATCGGGTGACGTAAAAGAACCCACACACTTCTCGAAAAGAGTAGGGTAATCCCGGTGTCGTAGTCTGTTGACTGAGGGCACAACTTAATGTCTCAAACAAAAACATTGTGAACCGCTCGTTGCGGTCTGGCTAAGTCCCTCAATCACTGAACAAAACACTTTTTGTGAACAGGTAGCTCAAAAGCCCCGTGTGGTGCATCTGTATATATATGTATGTATGTACAGGAAACATTGATTGCAAGTTTCAGCGGATAAGTGACAATGAGATAAAATATCCAAATTCCGCTGCTGTTGTGTGTTAATGAGGTCCTATTTCTCTGTCAACTCTATTTGGAAGCTACAATTGGGTGTTCTTATCATTCGATTCGAACGCCATATTTTACAATCAAAATCAGTATAAACATGCCCACTCTCCTTTTTCTCGCCACGCGGTCTAGTTCACCTCTGGATAAACCGTATGCAGGGCACTATTACATTAAGGAAATCCGCCCGGCTTCAACAGAAACCATGTCAACCTTAGGCTCTCTTCGAATTTTCTCAAACTATTTTTTTTCCACTTTTTCACTGGGCTCAAAGGACTTTTGTTAATACTAGTATTTGTAATCAAATGGTGACGAGTGAAATTATGAAATAATTTCACGCGCGTGTTGTCAAAATCCTTATAATTTCCCGAGCCTTTAGGCGAGGGAAATTACTAGAATTTTGACAACACACAAGTGAAATTATTTCCTAAGTTCACTCATCACCATTTGATTACATATTAATATCGTCGGTGACAAATTACGCTCACATACGCGGTTTTCTGACTTGTTTATTGCAGTCAAGATCTCAAAGTATTGAAACGTTAAAGCAAACATTGTGGCTCATAAAGTTCACAATTTTCCGAGTTTTTCTACAAAATGCCCTTTAGATTCCTTCTTGCTGTTGTTAAACGTTTTAACGTTGATTCAATTGTCAAACATCCCTTACCTTGGCTCAGTACAGTTCACCATGACTGAACTCAAAATGCACTGCATAAATCCGCTCGACACCATGTTGCTTATTTGACGATTTGCTTTCGTGTTAAGACGTTTTGAAGTATATGTTGTCGCTAAAACTTTGTTGTGTGGCCAAAGGAAACTGGCCAAGACGAAACTCAAGCAAAAACAAACAACTTTAACCCTTTGAGACCTTGGAAACATAATGGCAGACATATTTTACTCTGGGCGCAATCTTGGATTTGGGATTCAGCCAAGCGTTGCTATAGCAATTTTGTAATTTCACATATAAAATTATAAATTACCGCTGAAATTTCGCGTCAAAATTAAGAAGTAATTTGTCACCCATGGTATTATAAGTATTATTTTCCTCGCAACCACCACTTCTACTGTATTCTTTGTTGTTGCTTCAATTTATCAAGTTAATCGTGTAAATAATGTTTCTTTGACCTTTTATAAACTGAGATACTCACTTTTCACCCATGATAATTAAAACTTCTTCTTCAGAACGTTCGCAGGTGGCCGCTTGGTAAAGAGACAGTCTGTAATAAAACTTAATGATATCAGTTAGAGGCCCAGAAACCGTTAGCTCCTAGCGCAAGCTAAAACAACACAGTCAGTTGCTCTTTCTATTTAATTTTCCCAATTCAAAGGAGCAGGCGTAGCTCAATTGTTTAGTACGCAGCCTTTGAAGCTGGAGGTCCTCAATTCGATTCTCCGTTACTCCAACGTCTGCTTCGACTCCCCTCTGATCTGTGCAGCTGTAGCTTTAAATATTCGTAAAACAGAGCACTGACTGAGGGAGAAGGGTAAATGGGGCACAGTCGGCTTCCATTGATAGCAGCTCTAGGAGCTGACGGAACTAACTACGATGAATAAGGGCTACTTTACTTTATCTTTACTTTTTAAGTGCGAGTGTGTGCAGGGTTAGCACAGTTGTTAAGATCTCTGACTGCCAACCAGAAGGTCCCGGGTTCAAGCCCCAGCCTGGTCGAGGGTTGAACTTTGGGTGACCTTCTTTTGCCACACCGTCCGTGGGCAGGGATGTGAAAGCGTATAGTCTCCTAAAATGCTATCTCGGGGACCTTAAAAGAAACCACGCACTTCTCGAAAAGAGTAGGGTAATCCCGGTGTTGTGGTGAGGGCCACATGGGAGAGTACATCCTATGGATGTAAATGTGTTACCCTCAATAAATAAAGTGTCTTTACTTTACTTTACTTTTATTTTATTTTAACAATTGGGTAACGTTTTTGAGAGATGGCGTGGGAGATTGACTGATTGTTGAAAATTTTGTACTCCTTTTATTTAACTTGTTTGCTTTTCATTTTTTCTTTATAATTTTGTGCCGAGCAAATTAGTATTTTCCCTTTATATGTACGCCATTTTTTATGACACCATTCAACTCCTCTTTCACCTCCCCCTAAAGTATCCCCTCTTCGCTATGAAAACTATTTGGACTGTTCCCTCCATTATTTGGCAGTACAACCACTCACTTTATCATTTTAAACAGATTTTGCATGCCTGAAAATCCGAAGTTAGATCAAAAATACATTTATGGACATCTAAATTAACAAACTAGCCAGTATCAAAGCACCAAGGTCGAAGACGTAACATTTAGTTTGTTGCTGGACTGACAAATTATAATTACATGTGCAAATATGAGCAAAGCTTTTTGATAAGTTTGTATAAAGTAATCTGTATGCATCAGGAGTTACTTTGCCACTTCGTTATGGAAACAACCAAGTTATTGTTCCATTTAAAGTTTCTTTGAGTTACTCTACATGCAAAAGGTACCGATCACCTTTGATATCAAAGTAGGTTGCAAACTTTAGAAAAGCAGGTAGGTTTGTAAATATCAAATATCCACAGAGTTTTTTTGATTCAGTGAAATCCGCAAGAAAGCTTCATGCCATTTCAACGAATTCAGCCAAAGGTTAAAGTTGAGAAAAAACGAAAAAACTACTAGTTATTAAAGAATAAACATGCAATTATACTGTCTTCAAAATGGAAGCTTTTTGGATTTGTTGATCTATACTGTTAAGTATATACCTGTTACCAGCTGCACTTAACTAGCCGCCACAAGTCTTCATCTGAATTATTTATTCCTAAAACGTCCATGTTAAGCAAAAAGCAATTTCTTATTATATGCACTTCTATTAAGGAAACAAGAAGACTGATAGGAACTCCTTAAGCTTAAGAGTAAGTTTTTTCTTTGTAAGACTTCTTGAAGCAAATTTTTCCAAGGAAATGAAAATTATGTTTTATTTAACGAGAACTCCAAAAAACTAGGTTTGAACCAGAATCTTGAGAGTGCTGCAGTGGAACTTGATTCAGTCGACTTCAGTTTCAACCAATAATTGAATTCGATTACAAATGTTTGTCTAAAACGAATTGAACTATACTTGCCAAAATAGTATTCTGTACTTCTTCGTTCCCCTAAAACTGCATTAGCTGTAATAATTTTGACCTTAATTTGTTCGGCTAATTACGGATGGTATTTTGGGACTTCGACTGTAAGTTAGTTAGCTCTTTTGTTAGTTAATACTGTTCCATCATTATTGATTGCTCTTTTTTATTCCATCAAATTTCCAAAAGAAAATGTATATTGAAAAAAGTATTAGGTTTATTTTTGTTTCTAAGACTTACAGCTTTCCTCTTTTTCTTTAAAGGCCATTCATTCCTTTTCGTAGTTGTATTCGGTGTAACCCTTAACAATAAAGTCGTTATTATATTTATTTTTATTATCGTTATATAAGTAATGCTGTAACGCGAGTGAATCGCCAAAACTGAATCCAGTAGTTCCATTAGTTGTATCAAATCTTGCGCTATGTCCAACCGAATCCCCTCTTTCTTCCCGCTGGATATATTAGTAAACTACAATGGGTTCAACGAAGTACCACTAACTGTAAATTTAAAGATAATCTAATTAGTCTCGGGTTTTTTTTTTCTATTCCAGGTGTTTAACGAGCAATAAGAGTGAGCTCCTCCTTCAGGCACTTCAGCCGCTTCTTGCTTGCCATCTCTGTTGCTCTTTCTGTGGTTCCTTTAGCAGTGTTTAGTTTCGATATAGTTGTTCCACCTTCAACAGATCATCGCCACCGCACCCTTGGTCAGGGCTTCTTCATTCCAAAGGAAGACCTTCTATCTTCGGAGCTTACAGGAAGAGGCTCCAGCATATTCCAGTCTGTTCCAGCTACTTGTGTCGTTGAGACACACATTGGAGTAGACCGTAAAGATGACAGTTTTTACAGCAGCACCAAATCCTTGTACTCGACTATATCTACCAACACAAACATCGACCTTAGTTTGAAGGGGGACTATACAATGGGTGCGTCCCTTCGGGCAGTTACCAATAACCTTGTATCTTCCAACGGGAAAATCTCAGGCAATTCCCTTCAACTGTATGCCGCAACCTATGACTACTCTCTGTCGAAGGACTGCATAAACGTGTTAGAGTTTACCAAAAACTTTGAAAAGAGTTTTAAAAAGCTTCCAAGAAAACTGAATTAAAAAGCCGTGGTTGGATAGCTCCTGGCATTCATACCAAGTGTTTCTCAAGACGTACGGATCCCACATGGTCAACACAGTGCTGGCAGGTTCTAGTGTTTACCAATACGCGTTTGCCGAGAGTGAACACGCATATAGCCAGCGTAACTTCACAGTCAAGGCGTGTGCTTCATTGGCTGGGAATTCCAATAAATCTGCTGATCTCGGTTTGTCCGGATGTAGAGGCATAACACAAGAGGAAATCAACGACGTAGAAAAGCTTAATATAATTCAGAAACTAGTTGTCAGAGGCGGCAGCGCAGAAACCCGGGCAGATTTGATAAATGAACGTAACGCGGACTTAATAAAGAAGTTTCTTGTCGAGGCGGTCACCAATCCAAACCCCGTCGTCTTTAAGTATATCCCCCTGTGGGATATTCTGCAGGCAAAGTGAGTTCAAAGCACTTACACAGAACACATCTTTCGAGCTCAAACGACACCCCCTTCCTTCTTAAGTCAAAACATCTTAAATAGAAAAATCCTCTGCCAACGTTTTTGTTTTTTCTCAAATTAAATTTAATCATTGCTGCAGTCGGTCCTAGCAGTTAAAAACGTTAAATATGTTCACAGAGCTATTCCCAAGCGATTTACTCTATTTCTGGAATTTGAATTCTTTGCCGCCAATTTAAGCATCGTAATATGTCTATAGTGTCCGGTCCCCCTCGTTCATTACAATTGTTCTAGCCAAGACTAGTGGAGCTGAAACCAAATGTAGTTTCGAACATATTTTACGAATCCTTCTGAAAATCAATTGCTCTTTAAGTATATATTTTCGAGAATAGATTTGTTGTCTTCTGTGTTAAGGACAGCCTTGACAACGACAAAGTGTTGCAGACAATCTTTAAGAGTACTCAGGCAAAACCAACACTAATTATTATGCATACTTACACCAAAACAAGTTTATTGGAACTAAATGGATGGCTCAGGCTCGCAATCTGGAGGAGTACTTTAAAGGTTACCTGGACTACGGCTGTCCCTATCAAACAGCCAGAGGGAAAGTTGTTCAGGCGTTTGTCCACAGCCCTGAGTACACGACCGATTACCCCTCCTACCGGTGTGTTCTTGGCCCAAGTGGATGTCATTCAGATGATGATTGTCATTATAGGAGTGCTTTCTGGTGCGCATGCGGAGGAGAGACGTGCATCCGGTACAAAGAATCTACACTCAACTCGGGTAATGACAAAACCGAAGCATATGTATACAATCCCGGTACCTCATACTGGGGTTGGCAGGGCTGCAAAATGAAAGGAGGGCTGCAATGCTTCTGTGTTTCGCCAAGTAAAACGATTAGAGTTGTGTGGCAGGATGACAAGGAGCACGTGTTACGCAACTCTCACTCTACGATAGCTCAAGCGGTGCATGATGACGAAGCCCACATTCGCGCCTTGGAGAAGCGTTGTAATGCTGCTCACAAACCGTTTGAAATAGATGTGTAATATGTTCCAAAGCAACTGAATAAAATTTGTCAAAGATTTAAGATTTTGAATGTATCTGTTATCAGGAAATTAAATTACATACTACTGAACAAATTGCTGTTGTATTAGTTCTTATTTGAGTCCCAAAATCCTTTGCCAATTGCATAGTATTATCTTCCTATAAGAGTACACACACACATAAAAAGATTATACTGATGTCACTCTTGCCGGATTTCTTGTCTAAGAATGGCGTGCGAAAAGGTACTCGAAGTGAAAATTTCGTGTTTGCTCACAATATTTTCCTAAAACCTAAATATATCGTGAAATCACGTTCTTGCTTTGGACAAATTGTAGCTTTAACTGTAGTTAAGAAACCATTCCTTTCGGACTAAGACAATAGTTAACCACTCAGGGGAAAGATTTCAAAACGTCTTCAAAACTCCATTTTCATAACCTGATTAACACGTACTTGACCTTAACTGATGAAAGTAAATTAAAGTAACACTAGTTGTCTTTAGCAGATCTCAGCAGCGTTGCACATAAAACAGGAAAATTTGACAAAAGACAAAAAGAAGAACAGTCGTTTGCTTAAACTCCAATTTCACAGCCATATAGAAAAAATTTCAAAATGTTAACAACATACGCACTTCCCTTAACAATTTGAGTGTCACTGAACCCGAAAAAGTTAGAGAATCATAAAGTTTGTTGTCGATATAAAATTGTTTCCCTTCACATTCTCAGATAATAGAGCTCAATAATCGCTTCCAACTACGCAATCAGTATCTGGTTGGACTTTTTAATAAACTTTCTAGAGCTGCATGAGATGATTATTCCGTACGCCAAGCACAGATATGAAAATACCAAAATATGCCAAATGGTATATTATCATCACCATCATCATCACCATCATCACTGAACGTTTGCCCGAGCAAAATTCCGTTACGCATGCAGCATACAATCTTCTCAGTAGAAGTCATGGCGGTGTCAGCTTTTGAGGACATTAATGAATGTTAGTTTTTGTCCTCCTTGCGAGGCCTGGCCATGCTTGGGTTACTATAAGACTAACTGGCTTGCTGGCAGGTCTTCATGTCTCACATAGTGGCCAGCCAGCTTCAAGCGACGAGATCTAATTTTGTCGTTCCTAAAGAGGTCCCACCATGAAACATTCAGTGCTATCCTCAACATTCTGGTGCAAAATCCATCCAGTTTTGCTTCTTGCTCTGTAGTAAGAGTCCTTTCAAAAGTAAACTCGTTTTCTATAATTTGCTGACTGGAGTTATTTTACATAAATCTTGTTTTCTTTTTTTATCCATTTTAGGCTCTGAACGAATCTTTGGTGGTTTATTGAGGGGAGTTTAACCTTTTGCAAAACCAAAGTTTTGCAGACTGTAAAAATAATGTTTGTTTTTGGCAAAGAGTAAAAATCAAAATT
The DNA here is from genome assembly GCA_025434825.1 of Bergia sp. 'catenularis'. Classification (NCBI taxonomy): domain Eukaryota; kingdom Metazoa; phylum Cnidaria; class Anthozoa; order Zoantharia; family Parazoanthidae; genus Bergia; species Bergia sp. 'catenularis'. Next base: position 3,012 of record JANRMR010014901.1, on the reverse strand, counting down.
AGGGGAACATTTCTCTATTAGGCTTATGGGTCCAGATATATGCCAAGGTCTACATGTTACACGCAAACGAGACCCAGTGGTCTATAATTACACCATATAAATGAAAAGCCACTTGAATCGGTCGATTCTGCCAATTATCTGGTGGTAACACTCCCACCAGACCGATGGTGGAAAAATACATCTCAAACATAACAAAGAAAAAAAAGAGACGCTGGGCTTCTTAACGGAAAACCTCAAGTTAAACTCCCAAGCACCGAAATAGATTGCCTAGCAGAGCGCTACGTCATAAACCGCTATGAAAGAACAGCCACTGTCATTGAAATGATAATGTACCTTGCCTGCAGTGGGATAGTTTAAAATTTCGCAGAAAAATAAGCAAGATTAACTTTGCTGCATAAGACTCATAATGATTTTATCGAAATAGATCGACAACAATGTCTGTTGTCAGCTGGGCGCGCTAGTGGATACATGCAGAAATTCTTACACAAGGTACCACCTTCTAAAACTATATATCATCAGTTCTCTTTTTTTGCTAAATACAATCAGGCACTGAAACAGTCTGTCTTTGGATGTAGTTGAGGTAGTATCTGTGTAGCTTTTCACTTTGAAAAGTTCTTTTAAATTAAATGAAATATTTTAAAAGGTCACCCGTCATCGAACCTACAAAGAATCAATTTAGTTATAAGAATCTCTCACCAGTTGGAGCTAAATGGTGGAATGAGGTACTTGTCAGTATAAGGAAACTTCCAAAACATATGTTCAAGAAAAAAAGTTCGCAGTCTCCTCTTGGAAATACTCCTCTGTTGACATAGAGACAACAATTTTCAATCTGAAAAAACACTCTACGTAATAGTTTCACCCTTTTCTCTTATCTAAATTTTTATTTTGTTTTAGTAATTTTAAAAAGTTGCAAAGAGCAAAAACGCAAAAACTATTTAATGAAGGCTGGCCCCGCCTAGACTAGCTGGCAGGCTAGACTGTATTTATTCGATTAAACGCAGCGGCGTTTATTAAATTTTTCGTGATTCGAGTGCAGCGTTTATTTAAAATCGAATTCATTTCTTACAAACAATAACAACTTTTTTAAAAAAACAGAAACATGTTTCACTGTTTGTCTGAAATATCATTTACTGTATCGTTCTCACTTTGCAGTTTAATACGATTGCGATACATGTCATGCATAGAATAAAGTTCATTGTCCTCTTCGTGATCCGAGTCCATAAGCTGTAATGTCGGACGTACTTCCTCGACATCAGAACTGGTACATTCAAAAGGATTTGTGTTTGGTTCATCATGGATACAGCGTCTATTCGAGGGCGGCGTTTATTAATATTTTTGCCGTCAAGTGCGGCGTTCAATCGAATGAATAGGGTATGTGGGCCCAATCCTTGTATCATTATAATTAATCTAAACTGAAATATGGAGGAGGTACGTTCTAATGATTTCGTTAGTTAGGTTTTTGTAAGAATTGTTGTTTTGTAAGAATTGTTGTATGTCCTCATGTGTGAAATAAAATTGAAAGTTTGAAAGTTGATAAGATAGAGTGTAAGTACCGGAAAGTGATGAAAAAATAGCTATTTTGTTAGTACTTGTTATGCTCATGCTTTTAAATTAATAAATACTGATGACCTTCCACGGCCTACGGTTTCAATTTTTTCAGGAATTAAAGATCCAATATATTAAATTCATAGTAATGTTCGATGACATGTCAACCTTTGACCTTAAACTATCAAATTTTATTAAAACCTTCAAACATTAGCGAAAAAATTGCAAGAAATTGACATACAAAGTTGGTTCTGATTGCACTAATCAGTGAGAGCGAATCAACCACTAGACAAAATAAGACCTAATGAAGTGCATTTTGAAAATATAGACTTTCATAGCGCGTAATTAAGTTTCGTTCGGTCACATACAGGTTACAGGGAATGTACCCGTATTTATATTTGCTTATTACAACCTCAAAAGGTTTTAACCATAAATTATGTATTTCTTTTGTGCAGTGTTTAACTTTGTAACTTCCAGTTTTTCAACACTTTTAACGAAGCAAAGGGCTTGATAACAAGAGCTAGATATCGCTTGTTAGGTAAGTTTATGGAAATTTTGTAAACTTTCAATTAATATGAGTAATTGTAGTGGCAATACCTGAACAAAAACATTTTAATGCAAAAACATTACAAATGAATGTCAGTTTCATTTTGATACTGGAAGACAAGCGTAAACAGAGGTGAATAATTGAAGACACTACGATTTTCGTAGAACGACACATCCCAGGATAAATTTAAACACTTTCAATCAACCGGGTTGAGTGCGAAGGTTTTTTGAAAGTGTAGTTGAGTTATTCAGCTAATAATTGTTACTAGGGCGATTGATATGTGGTCACGATTTCAGTTTGTCAAAAGCTTATCCGATCTATTTATAAAATAGTTTTCTATAATAGTTTGTTTCCTTCGCAAAACTTTTCAAGTAAAATGTGACGTAAGCGTATAACGAGTTTAAAGTTTAGCCGCTAAGAACTTATTAATTTAACAGTGACTGGATACAATACTTTCAGGATTAAGATTTATCCTCCAAGGATTTAAGCAGTGGACTTCAAATTTTAAAAGTAAGTTCTCCGTAAATCTGAAACTTTCAATTCACATGTGAAATCAAAGAATATTTCATATTTGGATGTTAAATTCAAGATGTTGAAGATGCTGAAACTGAAACAGTTTCATAAAGATGTGAACGTAATTTTTCCTTGACAGTATTCAAATGCAATGAATAGATGATTTGTGATATTAAGGACTAATTCACTTGTGTGTTGTCAGCGGTTGGGAAGACTAGTGCCAGGTCACGCGAACGAAAGTCCTTTTTATACCAGGAATTTTCCATTGTACATTTCGTCTCATTAGATAACTTTTATTTATGAACGACCAAGGTTTTAGTAATTAACCCTTAAACAGCCAAGAGGGGATGGGGGGGGTGTGTGGTCAAAATGACCCCCCCCCCCCCGGGGTGGGTTTTTTTGGGGGT
>JANRMR010014790.1:3793-15398 GCA_025434825.1 Bergia sp. 'catenularis' | reverse complement strand
AGATGCATCTCATTCATCATCTCTCTATATTGGCTCTAGACATACTTCGTCAAGATATAGGAAAGAATGATTTCAGAGTCACGAATTACGGAAAAATATTGCTGTCTTCGAGGACAAATGAGAGCAATACTTGGATTAGTAAAACCGACTGATGATTTCGATTAATCAATCACCCTTATTCATCAGAATGTACGCCTTTTATTCAATGGTTAAGAACGATGTGTTGCTTTAGATTGTGTTGTGTTTTGTTTTGTTGTATTGTGTTTATTGTGTTGTTTTGGATTGTGTTGTGTGTTTTTTGGTGATGTGATATGTTGTGTTGTGTTGTGCTGTGCTGTGTTGTGTTGTGCTGTGTCGCGTTGCGTTGCGTTGCGTTGTGCTGTGCTGTGCTGTGCTGTGCTCTGTTGTGTTGTGTTTGTGTTGCGTTGTTCTGTGTCGTATCATGTCGTGTCGTGTAGGCCAATTGAATTATAGTCGGTAATGTTTTAACCAACATTCGGAGTTAAGTTATCTTCCAAATGATTTGTACTTGTTTTTCCATGTTACTGAAGTTGCATATTAGAGGCGTTCTCAAATGCCACGACAGATTGCTTCCAAGTAAATGTTCATAGCTACAGCTGATATTAGAACAAAAATCCACTCATTCTTTTTTTGGGCACCAACATGAAGATAATAATTTGTTTTATTTAATATCCTCTACATTTTGTTCACAGATACTGATAGCAGGTTTCCTTGGGATTGCGGTTTGGGCCAAAGTAGAAGAAACACTAGTAAGTACTATACACCAGTCAATTGTTTTCGCGTGGGGGGGAGGGCAAGATAATTTTGGATACTAAAAATTTGATGCTGGATTAAACTGCAACCTGAAAGAGTGAATTTGGCAAACTGATCTAAATGCTGTTCTCACTGGGAGGTAAGATAGAGTCTCCCACATTCCTTCCCAGATGTAATTCATTGGTTGGTGGATTAGTTGGTCAAATCTTCATCTGCTAAGAAACAATAGAATACCAGATTGGCCAATGGTGAAGCAGATAAATGGCGGGAAAATAAGATAAGTGTGCTCATTTGCTACACGCACGGTTAACCATCAAATAGCTTACATATTGCAGTGAAAAAGTAAGATATTTTTTTTTACAAACCCAACGTCTGGAAGCAATGCAACCAAATGTTTTGCCGGGAAACACAATTTTTATTCCATGCGGTACCTTATACCAAAATGCTTTCACGGGCAATGCCTACAAAACACCAATCTAATCAGTTTATTTTATTTTTATAGGTGAAAGTTTTTACAGCGATAAACATATTTGTGGCTGTCATATTCGCTGTCCAGTTGATAATGGTTGCTGCTATTGTATGCACTTTCGATAACTATACTCAAGCCAAAGAGAAATGCAGAGTTACTCTGTACGATTGTAATTGTGACAGACTCTTGAAATACTACCAAGGTCAGTACACTTGAACCTCGGTTATAAGGTACGAGATTATGTCACAGTTTTGTCAATGAAATGATCAAAGATCGCTTTTTCTTACCTGCGAAAATTTATGTTAATCAAATTTATATTTCAACTTTGTCCAGGTTTTGATCGATATGATAACATTTCCTTGAGGTTGATTCAGAAAACCTTGTTTTGTGACTTTTCACAGCACGATAAAAGATAGTTTACATTTAGCTTTGTCTTACATCAATCCCACAATGCAATTCCGAAGCCTACTGCCCAATATGGACGCTGGAAAACTCACAGATTTTAGCCTTGCGACACTATATGACGCTAAATTAAATGACTCGATATTGACGCCTTACGTTGTTAGTTGGACCATCAACACTGGCTAATTTTTACAATATTTAGGTCTGTGAGAAAACATAAAACCCCAGTCCTGACTTGGCTAAAAAGGACAAAACGATGCAAAAACTTGCGAGCAAAAGAAAGCTGAGAGCGGCTGCAAAGAAATATATTTAAAAAAACTTTAGATTTGTAAATAAACATGCCTTTAAAATCAGGTATTTTTATTTCAATTTCTTATCTATAATGGCAACCTACCACCATTGCTGCATGTTTACGAATTTTGTGCGTTTTCATAGTTGACAAACAGATTATGTGCGTTCAAAACAAGAAAAAAGGTAGATCGTTTTTTTGTTTTTTTTTTTAAATTCACACTTTGGTAACCGAAACAGTTTTTCTCAGGCGGACCCTTTCGGTCCGTCGGGAGGGGGGGAGGGGGATAAACTACGTGAGCACCCTTCGCACCCCACCGCCTGCGCACCTGTTATTTGCGCCAGAGAAAATAGTTTATTTAATTTAGTTAACAGCCTTATAATAATGACTTTTATAACGTTGACTTATTCGCTTATTGTGAAAAACTCTCATTTCTTTGCAGAGCGATGTAACCATTATCCATGGGCTCTGAAGATGTTTGTGGGAATTCTGATTTGCACGTTGTTAGGACTAATGGTGACCATAGCAGCGTCGATCATCGGCTGTATTGGAGTACGCCGAGGGACAGGCAAGGTGGGTAATGCACAGATTTCAAAGGGAGATTGAAAAAGGTTCGGGTATTCGGGAGTTCGAGTTATCGAGGGTAATATTATACAGGAAATAACCTGAAAGGAAAACGAAATTACTTCGAGTTCGAGTTACTGCGGTTTCGAATTAACGGTAGTCAACTATTATGATTTATATGTAGTAAGCTTAAATATTGTACAAACATCCAATGTAATACTTCCTGAGTGATAGCACTAGAAAGGAAATGGGCCCACAGAGGGAAATAGAAAAAATATCTTACCCTGGCGGGATTGAATCTCTTTGCTGTTGGGAACCTTACGATATGACGACGTAAAGCAACAATATTGACAACTAGTAAACTTCATCAGTTATTTTAAAGTTATAACACAGTTATAAAAATTATGAAATCTCGCAGATTTACCTCAATATTTCTCTGCAAATTTTATTTCATCCTTTTTAAGCTTTATGTTTTGTTTTATTTTCTCATTTGCTTTAATTTATATTCATTTGGCTTTGATTTGCTATATAAACGTTAGTTTTTGTTAAACGCGCATTGTGCATTCATTTTTTGTTTGCATACGCTTGTTTATTTATAGAATTTGCTTAATTTTCGTTTGTATTTGCTTTCGTTATCCAAAATGTTTTGTCGAAGTCTTTAACTGTTAAAATATAATTTTAGTTGTTTTTCAGTAACTGTGATCACTTAGTGGTCGGCACCACCTAAAATGTTCTGCTTTTGATCTGGGATTTAATGATATCGAAAATTATGCGTAGAATTACAAACATTTAAAAAATCTCACTGATCAATAGTTGCCGTATTAGTTCTTTTTCTTTTACGTTTTTGAGAAACAGGGTTTTTTTTCTTCTGTACAATTCAAGCTCATAATAGTTTATGTTTGCTAATTGGTACTGATAAAGTTACATCCATTTCATTTTATTTATTATTTTTGCAAGGAGTTTTTCCCAAGATCTGGAATAAGTAGTAAAAGTCGAAATTTCATAGCTACTGATAATTCTCCCGTTTTTGTTTCCAGCCATCTGTCGTGCTTCACCCAAGTTCATCAATGACGGGAACTCTTGGACTCCTGCCGACGTCATCAATGTTACACCTTAATGTTCCTCAGGACCAGGCCTCCCCGGTCAACACTTTGCAACGGCAGAAGTCGCCCAAAATCTTTCTTGCAGTTGAACCAGCCGAAATTTCGGCCGGTCAAGTAAACAGGGGTCATTCAGCTATTGATGGGTGATAAGACCAGTGCTCAATCATACAGTATGAGTGATGTAATTTATTTGGAAGAAACAAACTGCTCCATCTTATAAGTTACATTTGATTAATTTATTTCTTGTTTATAGCGTAGCACTGAAAAACCCCTTGCGAGGAGTTGTCATTAGAGAGCATTATTTAACCGCGTTGCCGGGTCGTTCTTACAGTCCGACTACTTGTTTCTGTGCTATAGACTAACTATAACGCCCGACCAACAGGTTAAAACTGCTAGCTAGAATAAAGCTCTATGTAAAAAGACAAATTTAAAAATCACTCTGGAAGGCTTTAACTCACAATGAATCGAAAGACTATGTATTTAAAGTCTTTTTGCGTATATAATTGAGCGTATAAATGGAAAAATTCGCTATATAAATACAACACTTTGTTTTTACTTTACAATTAAATGAGTGGATATAATGAATTAGTATATAGCACACAAGTGAACAGTGCTTTTCACGCGTTCTGATTGGTTTACCGAGCAGCCGAAGAGAAACAAAGTGGCTTCCCACTTCGTTATTTTTTTTTTCATTTCGTTTCGTTTTTTGGTCTGCTAGTTATTCAGCTTGTGTGGTATATACCTCAGTGTCGGTGAAAGTGGTGAATATTTACCTCCACCTCCACTTCGGTGAATAATTGTTAATTAAAATATGGTAAGTTGCAATGTTGTACAAATATCCGAAGTAATTCTTTCTGAGCAAGGAAATGGGCCCACACGGAGAGGGAGAAAATACCCCTTACTCCCGCGGGATTCGAACCTGCGACCCCCGGAACAGATCACCGTTGCCTCTACTAGCTGAGCTACAAGGCCAGATGGATCTGGCCGTACTTAGTAAAGTGTGACAATATTGCACGTAAGTGAAGGGTTTAAATCTGGTTATCCCATGGATAACCCCCCACTTACTAAATATAAATTAGGAGGTTTGACCAGCAAGGGTTGATATGTTATGTAAGACTGAGTGGAAAGCTGACATTTCGAGTATTAGGCTACGTTCACACGGTTCCGGTTAAAACTCCGCCACCAACCCGTATGCTGAATGTTCTATCACAGAGGACTGGCACCTTGCTAAGGTCCAACCTCAATCCACTTCTGCATGTTTGTCTAAGATTTGCATCAAATCTTCCTGAGCACGAACCAAATCTTGATTGTGCAATCCTTTATGTCCAGTCCAACCCACTGAATCTTAAACGCAGAGAACCAGTTCAATTCTACCCCCACCCCTCACTCACCAAATGTTTACTGTACAATCCCTTTGTTCAGTCCAACTCACAGTTCCGCCCCCGTAAGTGGGCCCTTACTGACAAAAATGGTAAAGTTAAAAACTTTCATTTAACCAACAACAGTTTCATGTTAGAAATATAATAAAACACTGTTTACAAGACCAAGGTTTTTTTTTATTGTTTGCGAGTTGTCTGGGTCATGCATGGAACTGCGATTAAACAAAACGAAAAAAATTTTGGGCCCGGCAAATGAAAATCGCAATAACTTGTGTGCCTTGAAACCTTGATTTAACGAATCCCCAATACAACGTTGAAGTTTGTCTGGTTTCTTCGACACTGCGCTGTAATCATGGTGTGTGTGTGTGGTGGGGGGGGAGGGGGGGGGAGTGCGTTATTGCCGGTTGGACTGTTAATTATTTTATTTAATGGAAACAATATAAACGTTTCCTTACGTACAGGATATTACACGCGGGAGAGAAGTATTGAATTATCTTTTTGAGTGATTTACGGAAGGAATGGGAGGGTTAAAACCCCGACCCGTTCCCTGCTTTAAAAATAGCCGTGACTCAGCGTGGTTGGGTGCCTTGCAAGAGCAAATGATACGAAGTCACGTGACATTAATTTTTTCCATTTTTTAAAATTCCACGATTTAAACAGTTGAATAAATCTAGACTGCTATTTGTGATTCTTAGGTATACTTTGAGCGATTGCAATTTCTCACGACTAACCTTTCCTGAACTAAAACAGTTTCGTAAAGAAACGAATTTACAAGATATAAATATATCAAGTTATTTTAATAAAGAAAATTAATTTTTAGGTGAACTTACGCAGAGAGATGTCTTGACACAGCTGACAAGTAATTTGAACAGCTGAATTGCTCTGTTTTATTCTTAATTTCGGTTTTTTAACTAATTGCTTTAAAATTCCTGAAATTAATTTAGCTGCATGAATATTTAAGGCGAGTTAACCACACTTCTAGGTTTCTTTTCATAGCGTGTGGTTTGCGGCATCGTTTTCACTGTTTTTCAAGAGTCAATCAATGTTTTGTCAAACGTACAGAGGTTTTGATATTCTCTGTTTTGTTCCAAACACAAACTTGTTGTTTCGAAGTCACCAGACTAGCACTTTTTGAAAAATAGTTTTAGTAAAAGATAACTTGCTTTGTATACGGTTAGTCTTCTAAATCTAATAATAGTTCTTGTTGAATATTCGTTGGTGCTAAAACTGCACCTATCCTTAAAATTTGTGTTGTGACGATTGCTGGAAAAAATATGTTTGTTAAAGTTATTTGTTTCTTTGTAAACGGGCTTACAAAATATTGTTTTATCAGTGTAGGAGTGTTGTAGCGCTTGCAAGCATACGCGGTAGAATCACGCTATCAAATCACAGTCACTCAGTGCCTATATTTTCGTTTATTCAGCGATCGAATAAGAAGTTATACGTAGCTACTTTTTAAAATTTTCGGTGTTAATATTCGCTTGCTTTGATATATCATCTCACACACATAGCCTCTAGTCTCTGCTGCAAAAATGTAAAAATTCTTTAAAAGTGCTTGGAAAAACCTATAATATGATCGAATAGTTGGAGTCATAGCCGGAAAAACCACAGTTTTTTTTTCTACACGAGCTAAGTGCATTCTGGTCGAGGCTCCCCAATCTAATATATTCTCATTTGAACATAAAAAAGGCTTTTGCACGCACACATTAGCAAACTCGTCGGCAAAGCCAATTATAGAACTACACGCATTTTAAGTGTCCTACTGATGATAAGTTACTGATTTGCTTTTTATTTCAGCATCTCAATAGTTGTCTGTAGAGTTTTACTTTGCAAAAAGAACACAGGTTTGCTTACATAAATGCGCGTGTGCGTCCTTGTACTTGTCACTAGACTAAAGATTTCTATTGACTGAAATAATGTAAGCTTCGATTTTCATATAAAACCTAAATGTTGATGTGTCCTGCGAGTCACTTTAAGGAATTCAGCCTCACAAGTGATATTAAAGCTGAAATTCAGGCTGTTAACTTCAACCAAATTAAATAAAAACGTCCATCAATGTAAGGAGACTCCAAACTTCAAAACGAACTCTTAAGCGCTACTTTTTGGAATTTTAACAAATTTAAGAGTCAATGAATAAAAGCAGGTTTTATAAAAAGGCATATAAATTTTTTCCAGGGATTTTTGAAATGCACCCTGTGCATTCTGTTTCACCTGGGAGGTGAATTGAGTCTATTCTCTTTCCGGAGTAAGAATACGCGGAGAGCACTAAACTGAAATCAGTCACCCTCTTGTAGCTTAATTGTCAACTAAATTTCGTTACTTTTTTTTTAAAAATTACGAGGTTTCATTTACTTTGTAAACGTTTAATCATTCTCCAGATGATGTAGCAGAAAACTAAATATATTATAGTCTTTTTGGTTTTTCATTTTCATATTTGATAGAACTATCGTGAAACCTTATTCATTGTATCATTCAACTAATTTGTCTCTGCTATGATAATGCAGTCTCCTAATTAAATATGTATGATATCAGCGATTGGATGATTTTTTAACTACTAAGTTATTACTGTTTGTCAAATGTTTTCTTAGGACAGCCAAACACAATCATTAGCTTTGTTCAAAGACTAAACTGTCACGATCATACATTTACCATTTTTGCAATCGCAAAAATACATCTACAGGAGAGTCTCCATCTTTTCTAAAGGGCAAGTCACCTAAAAAAATGTATCAACCTTTGTTGTTACACTAGTTTTTCTTATCGTCTCAAATATAACATTAAAGAGAAAGGTAACAGACACTTCAATTCAAGCACAGCAACGAATTTAACTTATCAGATATTGTATTTTTGACCGAACTAAAGGCACAGTTCATGGACAGAACACAAAACTTGCCTTAGCAGGTAAGTGAGAACTTAAATTTAATGATTAGTTTTCGCTTAGTTCTTTAAAACCCAACTTTTATGTCCATGTCAAAATTCTACGTTAGTCATACCTTTAAAAAATATTAATAAAAGTTACAGAACTGTAAAATGTTTGCACGATGCTCACGTTGAACTCAAAATTCTAGGCAAATACGAATTTTAAAGCAGTTGAGATTGAACAAGAACGAAGTTGTAAAGAAACGAAGTTACAAAGAAACGTCCTTTGTTTGAAGAAACTTCTAGATCTCAAAGTAAATAATTCCAAATGAAGAAAGAATAACAAACAGCTGTGCAACCATTGTTTTAACAAGATATTTCTTGGGTGTAAGATTTTGTTAAACCAAGAGCTTTCATTCTTTCTAACTTGAGGTCTTAAATTAAATAATTCTATCAAACAATTACTGTTATACACGAAGTAAAAAAGGTGGAAATCGTTGTTAGGTAAACTTTGTGATTAACACTTTGTCATTGTCTTTAGTCCCTGACATGTTTGATTAGATTATTTTACCAGCCGCACCAAACCATTCGCGTAAAAATGGATATGGGACATCATGTGAAAATCGTATCTCTAACATAATTAACCACACATCAATCAACATGTAAGTTCGAAAACACACTAGTTTTCTTGTAATAACAACCTCAAAATCGCAATAATATTTGTCTAAATCGTAAATATCAGATTACACGTAATACTTTCCCAAGCTGAAGCTCAGATATTTTCTGTCTTTTTGCTGTTCGTTTCAGTTTTAGGATATTTCCCCAAAACTAGTAACATTGAGTCTCCTCCAAATTAATTTATTAACTAGTTAAATAAATAAATAAATAATTAACTTTTCTCTTACTTCTTCGTTTGTTTGTTTGTTTGTTTATTTATCTACTTCCTTATTCCTTTATTTATTTGTTCATGTATGTATGTATTTATTTATTTATTCTATTTATATATAATTATTTATCAATCTAACACTTTTTTAAACTAACACCTTTTAAATAAGAACTAATAACAAAATAACTTTTGATGAGTTATCACATCTCTTCTCTTTGTATATTGAGAGTTCTTTATAAAACACCAACAAGTAATAACTAGCCGTTTTAACCTGAGAAACAATTCTTAATTTGGAAAAAGACCGTTAATTTAAATTAGGACACCTGAACAGTAGCTTTAAAAAAAAGAAACCCTTTTTATGGCTGGCGACTATAAATGAATATTTTGATACAATGTTTTTTGCTTTCATTTTGGTGTAAAACCGACGTTTCAATCGTCAGCCCTTAGTCAGAGCAAGCTGTTAGGTTTTTATGCTTTGATTAGATTTATTATGTTCAACGTGCATCTGCTTCTTAATGTTTATCTTTAAAACGTTTTTATTTGTTGTATAAGTTGTTATCTATATAGAAAACCAGTACTTAATGCCTAATTTGGTTATCATTTTAGTTTGCACCGAGACCTTAGAGTAGATCCATACCCATTAAGGTTCATGCTCAGATAGGCAATCTTTTGTTTGCATTTACAACCTCTGAATAATGGAAGGGCTTTGAAAACCAAGTTTCTTCAGTAAATATAAGTCAGCTATGTTAAATGCTCTTTGTGTAATGCAATTTTTTTAAAGAATATTTTTTTTCAAAAAATGTTTAACTAACAGTTTTAAAACCCAATTATTTCGCGTTTTCTTTTGAAAAACTATATCATTTAAGGATATAAGTCTTCTTATAACTTGACTTAAAGCGAAAATTCTAATAAAACCAAACTGTCAAACAATTTGTCATTAGCCTAACCACTCAATTAGAAAGCAAAAGTGCAAAGTAAAATGAAATTTTTTCTTCAGTGGAATCTCTTATTTTAAAGGTTTTTTTCCATATGGAAAACCACATGCTGACAAATCACATGCGTTTTTAACCTTCGGGATTTAACTTTAAGCCCGTTCAAACTGAACTAGTAACTGTTGAAAATAGAAAGGTTTTCGAAATTACTTAAGAAGAAACAGTTGCGTATTGCTGCTGTTTAAATTTTTTATCATGCACAGAAAATCCTGTCAATATTTTCAGAAAATACAAACATCGTTAGTAACTGAAAAGATTAATTACGCAGGAACGTAACGTGAAAAGGAAATCTTTTTAAAGTTTTCGACACTACCAGAGTGTTGCTCACTGCATATAACCCATCTTGTTAAATATTTCTCATGATAAACATATTCTGTCATCCATGGTTGAAATTGTTTTCTATTCTATTCTAGTAATGGCGGATCAGATCGTCAATGCATCTACAAATTCTTCCTTTTTGAAGAATCTTACACAGCAAGATTGCTGGCTCACCTATACAGCAATGAAGTCTACAGCTTCATTGGTCAGTATCACAATGGCTTACTCTGTACTTCTTCTCTTCGCTCTCATTGGAAATTTCTTGATTGTTGGGCTCTACTGTAAAAACCCTGGAGGAAGACTGCGATCTCCAGTAAACTGCTTTATCTGCAACATGGCGGTATCTGATCTCCTGATTGCTGTGCTAGTCATTCCTCGACGCATCCAGGAAACATATCTCGGCTGGAGCCCGTGGTTGATTGACGGTATCCTGGGAGATTTGTTATGCAGGCTTGTTAACTTCTCCGACGAAGTTTCAATGGCGGTTTCTATTCAAAGTATGGTTTTTATCGCATTTGAGAGGTTTTGGAGTATCGTTCTCCCAATGGCACCGGCAGTGATTACTACACGCCATTCTACAAGATTTGTTGCTTTCACGTGGATGTTTGCTGTTTCGATATTTCTCCGCTATTTTTTCACCCATAAGCTCATCTATATTGATAACAAACTTCGGTGTCAACATGACTGGGCAGAACTTTTTGACACCTGGGAAGAACTGTGGAAAGTCGACAGAATTATATTTTTTATTCTGTTTGTTGCCATCCCATTTGTATTATTAAGTATTTTTTATTCTGCTATCATCTTCTGTCTTTACCGCCAAAAAAAGAAGTCCTCTCATTTGGCATTTGAGGTGCAAAGAAATATGGCGAGAGAAAATCACAAAATAACCATAATGTTAGTGTTGGTTGTTGTCTTATTCTTCATTGGTTGGACGCCATATTATATTTACATTTTTAAACACTATTTTTCATCAAGCTCTAACAAATGGTCCTGTGGCTTTATGCAAAAGTTAACATTTACCGCAATATATTTGAATTACGTCAATGCTGGATTAAACCCTTTAATATATTATACGTTTAACGACACGTATCGCAGAGGATTCCGAGAACTGTTAAGCAGTCTCTGGGTTTTTGGTTGCCAACGGTTTATGAAAACTCGGGTGTCAACTACCGCTGAGCAGAATCAATGTAACTTGAGGCGCAAAATCCAAAACAAAAACAAGAAGAAACCCGAGCTGATAGGCTTCACAGGAAACAGCCAGGAGGTTTGAATCAGGTGATAATGCAAGAAAGGTTTCGCTTCACAGGCACCAATTAACTAAATGTTGTCTCCATGCAAAGTTTATTGGGATTGAGCTTTTTACTGAAAGGTATAGACCCGTCTGTGAAGCAGCCATGTGGAACAAATCCTTTATGACACTTTTTAAATATTTCTTATAAAAACTAATAACAAAATAACTTTTGATGAGTTATCAGATCTCTTCTCTTTTCACATTTAGAGTTCTTTATAACACCAACAAGTAATAACTAGCCAGAAAGCTAACAACGCATGTCGTTTTAATCTCAGAATCAAT
>JANRMR010014568.1:2816-15406 GCA_025434825.1 Bergia sp. 'catenularis' | reverse complement strand
TTAATTTTACTAGCCAGCAGGTTGTATGTGCCAACATAGGCAGGCCAGTACAAATGAGATACACTCTTTTTTTTTTTTATAAGAACCTTTTTTATAAGAACGTTGAGGCTGAAAAAATCCCCCAATTTAAGAACATGCTAAGAACATGCTGAGGCTGGGGATACGTAGAGAACATTTCTTTTACATACTTATTCAGTGGAGATAATTTGTTCTTAAACTGTAAAATATTACCGAGTGCTCGTGCAACATCGCCTGATGGCTACTCCAAATGTGGATATACACTGAAAGGCAACTAATGACACTTGTACATCTTTTAAGAAAACACTAAATTACTGTACCCAATCCTAAAGAAATAAGGACATTTTAAGAACATTTTAGGCTGAAATCTTAAAATAATTAAGACTGTCCAGCCTCAGCCCCCAGATTAGACGTTCTTATAAAAAAGAGTGTATATCAATTTGATCTATACAATTATTTTGCAAGTAAAAAAAAGAAAAGATACAGAAAGATGGAAAAGCATAAAAAGCAATAGCCAAACTTATTCAGTGATGATATTCAGTAGTTTAGTGTGTTGCAAAGAGAGAAGAAGAGTACTTTTAATTTTATGGTTGTACCAAAATACGTGTCCGAAAATTTGAGTAAAGGAGTGAAGCTTTAATTACGTTCTCTTTTAAATTACTTTTGGGTAGTCCTTTGATAGGGCACGGCCTCTCTTAGTCTATAAATGTGATGAGAGATAATTTTATCATAACATGGTATGAGAGAAATGTTCACTGGTCACTTGCTATTTGGAATAAATCCTTTCCGAAATTTGAGTGAAAGACTGCCCCGGAAGATTAGTGAACGAAGTAAATAAGCCAAAAGTATGTTCTGGTAAAATGAGTCGAATTGATATGTTTTTCTTTGCTAAGTTGGGTTTAAGCGGCTGTCGTATCTAGACATTTCTGGACACTTCTAGACACCTCTAAACACCAGACACTTTTAGTATGATTTTTCCCAACCTATAACCTCCCTTTTTTACCCGCCCAATCCCCAACCCCTGGGGATGTAAAAACGTTACGGATAATATCAGTCAAGAAAAGTTGTTACATTTTGCCTTGAAAAATTGCTATTTTTCTCAGTGCGTTGCACGAGAGATTCTTTTTCCAGGTATACGATATGAATGATGATCTTCCCAGCTACAATGTTTAAGAAATAATTTCCTCCTGTTAGGTTACATGAAAAATTCTTCACCAGTACATTCATGTATTAAAGACTATTTCCTCTCGGTACGTTGCATGACAGATGACCTTCTTCAATGCACTGTATGCGTTTTTCGTCCTCAGTGCATTGTACGAGATATTCGTTTCGGCTCCCGTACACGTTATTAGTGATGATCTTCCCCGTTACATTACTTTCCAATGCACTATATATGAGATGATCATCCGGTACATACACGTTATTAGTGATGATCTTCCCCGTTACATTACTTTCCAATGCACTATATATGAGATGATCATCCGGTACGTACATGGGATTACATGAAAGATGATATTCCTGTTTTAAAATTGGTAATAATAATGGGTATATTCCATGGTGTGAAGTATTACTTAACCGGTATATTTTATGAGAAATGATCCTCTCCAGTACATTGTATGAAATATATTTTCTCCCAATACATTCTATAAGAGAGGATTTTCCTCGGTACGTACATGGTACGAGGTTATATCTTTCACTAGTACCAGTATAGCGTATGAGGAATGGAATTCCCCGGTACATTGTTTGAGAAGTATTCCTGGTTACACAGTACTAAAAAATGGTACAAAAAAGAGGAGATCTTTCCTGGTGCATGGGATAAGAGGTGATTTTTCCCGGCACGAGATGACAGATTATCTTCCCGAGACATTGTATCAGGGTTCATTTCTCTTATAAGATAGTATCCTCCTCGGTATGCGTACATGATCTTCCTCAGTACATGTTGTTGATGTACGCAGCAAGAGGTGCTATTTTCTGTTGCATGATGTGAGAAATAATCTTAATTGCTCGTCAGTTCAAGGTATGAAAGAAGTCTTTATTATGTAGAAATCACATGCTACTCACCATATTTGTTAACAACGGTGACGTTAGCTTCTCCTTTAACAGTTCCGTTTTCCAGCACAACCAGAAAGTAATTATTACGGCAGAGAAGTCGGTACAGTTTAGGTTTGGTGGCTTCTGCTCCTTTCAGCTTCAGATGGATTTGAGATGAGAAAAGCAGAGACGAAAACAGGAAAATGGCAACCGGAAACTGCGTAACAAAATACAAGTGTTTGATTTTGCTATTATGTTACCTGTGGTTTGAGCTTGGCTGCCATAACATGTCCTTTAACATTAGAAACTACCATATTTAACCGATTTTCCATCTCCCTTGTTTGTTTTTAAATAGGAAAATCCCAGGCAATGCGGTTATGTTCGTTACGCTGAGTCAGTGCTTAGTTACTAAAACGGTTTTGACGAAAGATCGGTTCAACAGGTCTTTCAGGCATCAATTACAGCGAGAGACAGTTAATTTCGGTTACATTTAATTCAAAAAGATCTTTTATACAAAACTTTTAAAATTGTTGATTTCTTGAACGGTGATCAAAGTTGATTCTACAATAGATGAATGAAACCCAAACGAATTTTAAATACAATTCATTTACTATTTATGGTAGTAAGGTTTGGTGGGGCCTCTCAACTGACAACAGAGATATACTAACTTTTCAGAAAAATATTTTTAAAAACAACCGACCATTACAAAAATTACGTATTCGTTTTTGCAAACAAGTATTGGGGTTACACAATAAAGGATCAAATTATGGGTTGCAGATCAGAACTTGGTCAACTACCACTATCAGTAAATGTTTATTGCACATTATTAAAATTTATTGGTTCCGTTTAATGTTATTAGATTCGAATATAATAGTTTCAAAAGCAATGACGGAAAACTACGCACTGTTTAGCCAGAAAAAGCCGTGCTGGCTTAAAGCAGTGGACTCTCGCCTCATTCTAGTAAATAAATCATGTGCGGATTACCAACATCTAAACGAGAAGGAAACTCTTACAAAAGTAAAAGGCAAATTAATTTCCCTTTTCATTCAAAAATCACAAACAGCATTGCATACAAACAAGAAACTAACAATTTATAATGAGATTAAACACAATTACTAATTTGAGCTATACTTCACATTTAGCAAAAGAGTGGCAATATAAAAACTGAGACTTTCAGCTCACATCCTCCCAATTGAAACGGGAAGATTCTCTAATATTCCAAAGCAAAGCCGTCAGTGTAGTTTCTGTCATCAAAAGGAAGCAGGTGATGAATTTCATTATTGTATGGTGTGCCCCACAATGAGTTTTTAAAACTACGAACTTCTCTTTTACAAAATTTGAATATAATTAGCTCTAACTTCAGGTTTCTCGATATGAAATCTTTATTTTCATATATAATATCAATGACTGCTAAAGCTATATTTCAGATTACGTCAAATTACTTATTCAAAGAATTGGAAATATATAGATCGTTAATTGTAGATATAAAATAATTTGTAAATCATATTGTAGTTTAAGGTTATATGATACTGTTGCAATTAGGATGTGGTAGGGAACAACTCTTTGGAGTTACAACCCTTGATCCAATAAAATCTTATCTGTTTAAAATCTCCATTCAGGCACACTCTCAAAAATATCTATAGAGCAGAAATTAGAGTGCGTAACAATGAAATTAACTGGTACAATAGTGGCATCACATTTTTTGGCATTTCGTGTTTATCGTACACAAAACACATATAGAGATAGTAAAAAATACACTGTGGTACGAATAGCAAGATTTGTATGCTCGTATTCTGTGAGCTGTACAAAGAAGAGCTGAGCTCAGAAGTACAAACCAAGTTGAGCTCAGAAGTACTAACCAATGCATATTAAGAAAATGCATATTAAGACATGGACAATTCTGATATAGTCATGCGCACGTCGGGTTTTTCTTCCACTTGTTCTGAATGGCAAGCATTTACCTCCAATCAGTATGTCACTAGTCACTCTTCGCGCTGTGGATTTGGAATTACCAAATCTTTATTGTTATAAGGAACTCATCAAGTTACTCGGATATTGAGCAATTTAGATGGACAATGTCTCCGAGGTATATTTCCAAATCTAATATTATTACTTTTGGAACAAAACATGAAGTATGGTAACAGTTTTCCCAAGCTACCCAGAAACCGCCAACGTCAACGCGTATAATGGTTCCTCTCCATAAGGTCATTCATGAAAATATTTATGCTATTGTATGTATTAACAAGCTATTCTCAAAACATAGAAACGACTATCAAAGCTGCTGAACCAACCAAAAAGGAGGAATTTTATCTCAATAAGTGAAAACCGTTCATTTTGAAACCAAGATTATAAAGTCAACCTATGTCGAGCACATTAGATAGATATGGTTCTACCGTGTTACTTTTAAATACTCCAAAATTTGATCGCTTTTCTTATGAGCGTGAGCTTGTATATATCATATCAGTATCATCCGTGATCTCTATCAGCAATAGTTGAGCTTACTGATGAAGCAACCATGGCAGTTATTTAAGGTTTCTCAGATGATTGAAAACGTTTTTGTTTTGTTGATTTTAATTTTCTGGAACACCCCACATAGTGCACTGAAAATATTTATAACCAATTTAGTTCCGACAATCACCTGATCTAACCAGGTACTGACAGTTCATTACTGGATTCTAATATTTACTGACGTCAAAGCGGCCACGTTTGTTTCAGTTATATCTAAGCTAAGAAAGAATACTTGAAGGACAAAAACGAAAGTCTGTAAGCGGTGTTGTAAGTATATAAAACGTCCTATCAAGAAGCTTTGTGCATTCTCAAAGTCCTGTTGACAAGAAAACTAAGTCACGTCAAGCTACAATATCTATAAACAGGCACTGTTCAGTTGCCAATTGAATTTTTTCCAGAGGCAAATGTGCGGATGGTCTATTTTAGGTGGTAATTAAGGTTAGTTGTAATTATTGCATTGTAATCTATCATCTTGATTTATGTTTCGGGCCGTAACACAACTGAAGTAATGAGTGGGTTAAAAATGCTTGTAATCTTAACAGAAGCGACTGATCAAACGTCAGTTGAGAGGACTAAGATGTTTTCTTCAAAATCTTTGTTTAAATAACGAAAAATTCAAACTTCTGAAAAAGAAGTCCAACGATTCAGCAGTGAAACAGTGCTTTTGAGATGTGTACATCACAAGTAACACATGCATTAATTCCTGCTGATAAGATAATGACTTAATTTTTATGAACATGCAATTACCAAAATTTTCGCCTAAGTTGCATACCTCGGAAGCCGCCAACAAACCAAACGTCCGTCTGAAATGCAATTGTTTTAGCGAACAGTAACATTAAAATGTCAGAATGGAGTATACTACTTTATTAAAAACAATTTGAAGTCGCTTTACAACTTAGTTGCGGGTAAGTACGGGTATATGTAATATCAATTAAAAGATAACTTCTATAAATATTATACATTTGAAAATGGAAAATTATAGGAACCTATCTGTAAGTAGCACGAGTATATGTTTTAAAACTCTCTCAGTTAATTTTTATCTTAGGCAACTATAATTTTAGGTGGTAAAAAATTATAAAGTTTGTGATCTTGGTTTGTGGCCGTTTGATGAAAAAAGTTCTTGTGTCGGCGGATTCTCTGTGGAAGAAGGTGTTTATTTTAGTGGTCTACGGGATGGGGGGTATGCTAGGAACGCGTCTGAGACAAGTGCAATGTAAATTTTTATTTCCGTTTGGGAAGCAGTTTGGCGCACTTGAGAGGGATAATAATGTACGTACGTTTGTTGCATTTCTTTAACATGACGCTCGAATGTGATCATTCCACTGGTGGTTAAACCCAAATCTTTTCGTACCTAACACATTCGACCTCGTCTGAGTGAAGACTGCTCATAGGGAAACACTTGTTGGTGAATTGATAATGAGATATTTGCATTTGGGTTGAGCTGGGATATTTTGGTTATGGTCCACTCCTCAGCGGGTGTTGGATACTACTTGAGTTAGACTTGGTCAGTTGTTCCGTCAGTATTAGGAAATAAAAAGACTGAAAATGTACTAGTTATCATAAGAACCATTGATGGTTTTCTATGGCATTCTGTTTTCACTGTACAAAAATTCCCTAGACTTCTGTTATATTGCACTTGGTGTGTACCTAGTTTATGTGAAAGATTGTTTTTAGTTAGTAGACGGGGAATGTTGTTGTTTCATTATAGTTATGTTGTTTCACTTGCGGCCAGTTTCTCCAATGTAAAGCTTTTTACAAAAAGTACAGAAGAAGTGCCCTTCCTTCCAAACTAGAACCAGGCACTTTCAAATGTTCCCGTAAACGCTGCAATACTTGTCCATTTATTAAATCCAAAACACACATTAGAGGACCCAAAGGATCATGTCAAATTAACGACCATTTTGGATGCACAACTTCTAAAATTATTTATTGCATCACCTGTACTTTTTTTGCGTGGGTACACAAATGATGTTGTCGAAAGTAATCAAATTACAGTTTTGGGCTAAACGCCTGTTCTTTTGTTTGCTGATTTTTGGAACCAAAGCATTCCAATTTCATTAACCGATTTTTAGCTCATCAACGTATTAAGCAAACAAGAGAGGCAAAACCTATACTTTTTTAAGTGCATGCTCAATATTAAGAGGATGAAGATTCTGTGATAGGAACACTTTTGAGAGTAATTACCTGATCGAAGCTAAAAAAAGCTAAATCCTTTCCTTAGCGGCTCAAAGGGCGGGTTTATCTCCGGTTTACGTGGTGTTAAGCGGAAATGAGTTTGTGACTCTCCCTAGACGGGACACTAATCCATCGCAGATTTGCCCCCTGGCATAGGCTGGTACTCATTTATACAGCTGAGTCGACTGGAACAAGTCGAAAAAAGTGCTTCGGTCAAGAACACAACACAGTGGTCAGGCCGGGGTTTGAACTATAACGAGTCAGAAAAGCTAACCACTCGACCACTGCGCTATCACTTCAAGCGCTCAAGATTGACCTTCTCTGGAATAGGGATACATTTGAGAATATTCTAAATATTCTGTCGAAGCACTAAACATTAGAACGATTACCAATATTGAGCTACTGCGAAAGAAATAGACATTTAAAATTTTAAAGTTTCAGCATTTTTAATATAAAGCTTTATTCTACACATTTTTATTTTACATTCTACCTATTCTTATCAATCGAACGCATTTTAATCTGAAGATTAGTTTTATTATTTTGAATGTAGGGATATTTTTGGTTTCTGGTTGTTGGCAATAGCAAAAAGTTAAAGAAAAATCAATAAATAAGTAAACAGCGTAAAATGACAGAATGAACGATGATTCTATTTTAAAAAAGTGTAACAATGCTACATTCTACTTAAAATCAATATCATATAACATAATATAATATAACATTATAATATAATTAATTACCTTTGTAACTACGATGAATCAAAGGATTATACACTTTTTAAAGATAAAACACAGGATATTGTTGGCCGAGGCACATCGTTCTTAATTAGTTTTTTTGGCACATTCAAGCTCAAAGTGTTTCTAAATTGCATGTTCTTTGTAAATAAACAACTATTCTAGCTGAAATGTTGGGTTTTTATAGACCTGAACTAGAGCTTGAATCTAACACAGTTGCCAGCACTTGCGCAAAGACGCAATGAACTTTCCCAGCGCCATTTCAAGAACATAACCAAACCAGAACACAAACTGCATTTCATTTTACCCCCCTAAACGGAAAAATAATCTTAGAAATTCCAACAATTTTAGCCTTTTTCGTTGCCGCACATGCCGTTTCAAGAATAGTGTTATCCCCTAGTGTATCTCCCTTTATAATAATTCCTAGTTTGTTTGTTTTTTTATCAATTATGGTTTGTTCCAACCCATTTTACTCTTGCCTTTTTACCAACTGTACATAGCTTTTAAATATTGTAATTTTTACCCGAGCAATTCAGCCCTTCGCTGCCAATCGGATTTTAGTGGAAATAAAGTATTATTATTATTAAGATTGTTCATAACTAGTTCTTAAAGTTTTTGGCAAATCGAAGCCTCTAAGTTAAACTAAAATTTGCTCTTAGTTTAAAAGAGTGCAAGTCGATTAAGAATTAACTTACTTGCGGTGTCATGGTGGAACTTACAACTTTGGGTGACTCAAAACGTTGACCAGCAATGTTGGTTGCAAGCTCACAAAGTGACGTTCAGATTCCGTCAAAAATTCCTTGATATTTCCAACAATGACTGATCTTGGGTGCTCAGCGAGATTTTAATGTTGTTTTCAGACTTTTTGATTCAGTTCCAATGAGACCAAACACCAGCCTTCAAAAAGACTTACAAGTATGAAAAACTGTTTGACATATTGGCCCAGTGGCGTTGCGTTAATATATTCAATTTCGTACAGTACAATATAATAAATACACGCAATTTGTTTTACCTCCTGCTGTCCGATGACTTTATTTGGGATTTGTTATTTCGTTATTTCATTAGAAAGAAATTCTAAAAGCAGTTGTTTGGTGTGCAGTCGGTTGCTCCTTCTCTGTTTTTCACGGCTTTTCCGTTCTCTTAATAGTTTGTTTAGCTGTTTCTATGTGCTCGTTTTCCATTTTCTTATTTTCTGTCTGGCCTTTATAAAAAGATTCACCAGAAATGAACAAATAGAGTAAATCTGCATGCACATTTCGCGGATACACTTCATGATTCTGGGAGACCAGAGACCGGAATGAACAGGTTAAGAACTCTTTTAAATAACACTGGCTGCGTCATTAAAAAAAACTTTGTATTTTCATATATCTTTATTTCTCATAATGTTTACTTTGCTTTAGCTTTTGACATAAGTTTATTTTAGTTTATTTTTATTAGTTTATTCTTCATAAAAAAAATGATTCTAGTTTTTTTTTCTATTTCCATTGTTTTATTATAAGTGGGGCTCCTGATTTCAGTGTTGCATGGCTATCCTACTCAAATAACGGTGTATTGTATTAAAGACTCTCTGTATTCCTTGAATGCCTATATTAACGGATTACTGCAACCCTAAAAAACGTAGTCACAGATTCTCTAGTATGAACTTCTTTAAGTAACGTTAAGGCCCGTTTACATTAGCAATTTTTGATGCAGATTTTGTCGCGATTTCCATTGCAATTTTTCTCACGCTTGCTTTACATTTTAAAATAGCGCGTGTAACCCACCTGTGATTTCAGTGAATTTGAGAGCGAGGAAAATTGCGATGTTTCGAACATTTTCGAAACTTGATACAAATTGGCGGCGAGAAAAATTACAAAAAATTTGCTAGTATAAACTTCCAATTACCAAACATCTCCAGCGTTAACATCTCCAGTACAGCCATTCCAATTAAGTAGTATGTAAACATCTTCAACTTTCAGAAACACACAATGAACACTTTTAAAAACATTCGAGGTCAAATTTTTTATAAAAAGGACATGCTTAACACGTTTACCCCTAGACGAACTAATGGAGATTTTTATGGAGAAAAAGAGTGTGTTTTTCGTACCAGCCAAGTGAGTAAGTGAAGGAAGGAAAGTTCAAAAATATAGTAGAAGATTAAGCCTTATGATTGAGCCTTATGGAGTTGCAGGCTCCTTTTCGTACTTTAACATTCGGTATTAGGCAATAGTGGAGCCTGAAGCGTAAACTGTATTACTGACGTCACATTTCAAAATGGTGGCGCTGGGAAACTAAAATCGAAAAGTCGCCATCATAAATCCCCGTTTTGTGGACTTACAAGACCAAACCATCGTTCTTCTGCTATGCTATGTTCAAAGAGCATTTTGGAACAGCTGATGTTCCCTTTACGTCAAAAACTGGTTTGTCTTACGATGTCGTTTGATCAACAGTGGGTGATATAGTTTGTTTTTCGCCGTATGCCTAGGTGCAACGCTGACGTTTCGAGCGTTAACCCTTCATCAAAGCAAACTGTCGGTTTAGTGTGTTTAAAACTTTCGTCGCACAAGAGTGTGCCTTAAGTTGAGCTGAGTTGTTTTCCTTTCTAAACAAAAGTTTTCAGTTTGTGTTTACTGGATTATTGGTGTATACTAAAGCAATCATATTCCCTGACATTCACCTGGCTGTGATGTCATCACGATTTTCGAATTCAGTTTAAATCGAAAACCTATCTGACTGTTAGAAAGAGCGCACTAAATTTAGCAAGAATAACAATTTTTAGCATCCTATTTGAATAGAGGTGAAGGTAGAAATAAATCAAAGCAAATATTTTAAAGATATCTGTGTGGCGGTCTATAAATATTGCTTACAGACGT
The DNA here is from genome assembly GCA_025434825.1 of Bergia sp. 'catenularis'. NCBI lineage: Eukaryota > Metazoa > Cnidaria > Anthozoa > Zoantharia > Parazoanthidae > Bergia > Bergia sp. 'catenularis'. The sequence goes on along the minus strand of JANRMR010014568.1, from coordinate 5,091 downwards.
TGGCAAGAATTGATTACCGCCATAGAAATACATGCAAAAACTTCAATTTCTACTTTAATATGTCTTCGTCTTTATAGCGGATACCACCACCACCACCACCAACAACAACAACAACAATATTTTATTGATTTCAGGCGCGTAGCCTGCGCGTAGCGTAGCGTAGATTTTTCGTGGGGTTGTGCGTATGAGCAGTGAAGGTGGAAACTTCTTGGGGGGTCCGGGGGGCATGCTCCCCAAGTACAATTTGAAAAAACGCGGGTTGCCTTGGACCCTATTTCGTGCGTTTTCATGGTATGAAAAGAGAATATGGAGTGTCCAAAAGAAGAAAAAAGACTTTTCTTCTCTGTTTTTATCACAAGTTCACATTCTGTTAACCGAATTAGTTCTTTTCAGGCGGACCTTTCCGGCTCCATGAGCTCCATGTTTTCCACGCATCTACGCATGCTTCGCACCCCCTCCCCCCCCCCCTCCCGCACCCCGCCTACGCGCCGGGACTAGAGGCGTTGGTACAAAGCAAAATGAGGAAACGAAACTAATTAATTTACAAACTCAGTGGACTAAATATTGAAATAAAATATCGCTTGCAAATATTTAGCATCATAATCCTCATAAATTATTACCTTTTTTATCATAATTTCTTGTAAATTCGAAACATAGCGTCCACACTGATAAATATTATTTCCGTCATGCATACTAACAATATAGTGAAAAAGGCTTAGAGAATCAAGCATTTCAAATGAAGCGTTTATTTTAAGAACCTTTCTCTGTTTTCTACAATTCTCTTACTGGTACAAAACATTACATACAGTGGATTTTATTGCCAATTACCTTTTGATCACATATTCTACAGACCTGGTCTTTGCGCTCAATGTTTTTGTAACGCCCACGTTCATTTGGAAAACAATGAGCCTATATTCTTAATTATGTTACTGCACTTTAGACCTTGAAGTCGTGGATTAGATTCAAGTATTTTTCTTGACCAAAAACTCTTTTTACTTTTGAGTAAAGTTCAAATTTAGAATAACCTGTTGATGTTGAAAAATCGTGCTTCTTTACCATATATTAACAACTTTGACTCATACTAGTTTTCAAGTGCCCTTTCTAATAGTATTGATCTTTTACGTCTTTTTATCAACTGCAACAGATTTTTTGTCATCTCGGTCGACTTTCGTAATATAATATCGAACTTTGACTAGATATACAAATGGAGCAGGTGCTACCTTTGCTAAAACGTACTTAGCGGGTCAAATTGGGCCAACCATTCGTAAGCGTTTAAATTCTATATTGTTAGATATATACGCTAAACCCCAAAAAACAAAAACAGGAACGTCATTACCTATAGAAATTTATCAAATTCCGGTTTGAATTTATTTGGTAACAGGGGCTCAAACGTGGGCAAATGTTTTGAAATAATTTACAATACTTATATTCAAAAGCTACATTCCACTTGCGTCAACGTCTTTATAAAACTGAAATGTTCCCCATGCGATCCTTTATTTAAGCTAAGTCATGTTTCTTTTAAAGAAGTTAATAAATTTATCGGAAGAAAATTAATAAAAAGAATTCCAATTGTTACAACCTATATTTAAAAGACTGTTGTTTAAGCGCAGACCTTAGAAAATCTACAAGGAAACGTTTAGTGGGAACTCCAAGCAACAAATGGATCATAGTGGAGAAGGATAAGGTTAAGGATGTGGAACAGTTCAAAGCTGGTAGGCCTGTTTGAAAAGGAAGGACCTGATAACCCGGCGTCACGGTCAGTCCAGTCGAACAAAATCGAACGCTTTATCAATCGTTCAAATAAGTTCGATCGAGTTCGGTGATCAAACATAATCGAACTCCGGGTTTTCAGACAAATTCCATATGTTTGATTAAGGTTGCTTATTTTATAATGAAATATGAAATGTTTTTCTATGTGATATAGCCTGATTTCAACACTTTGAAGGTTGAGAGAACACTCGATTTGTTGCTGTTAAGCATAACTTACTGGAGTTTGTTTCGGTAAACGCAGTTTAAGAAATCGTTGTAGCTCATATTTACTGCCAGTGGTGACTCTTTTTTCAGTAGAGCATTTAAATGCCTCAATTAATATGGTGCTTAGCCATTCAGAGCTCAAGGCGAAGGTGAAGCCGAATATAATCTAATCTTCTCGAGCACTTTGTAACTTCTTGAGGTTTATATCACAGTTTATATACACAAACAGCCATTTGATAAGGCTTTTGTTGAGCATGGATTGAAATGAGCGCGGTTTTGATCCTCTTATATGGATGATAAC
>JANRMR010014457.1:0-12295 GCA_025434825.1 Bergia sp. 'catenularis' | reverse complement strand
AAAGGTGAAAGTGAAGGTTAGGATAAAGGTAAATATAAAGGTGAAAGGTGAAAGTGAAGGTTAGGATAAAGGTAAATGTATAGGTGAAAGTATATTTTAAGGTTAAAATAAAAAGAAAGTTTGATATGAAGGTTGGGGTAAATGTCAATGTAAAGATGGAAATGGTGGTACAGGTAAAGGTAAAGGTAAAATGATAGGGCAACGGTAGTAAAAGTAAATGTTAAGGTAACGGTGAAGGTAAAGAGGAAGAAGAAGAAGAAGAGGTTAATTAGGTTCTTTTTTCCTATATATACAAAGAAAATTGTCGGAAATAAGTATAAAATGCTAAAGATAATAATAAATATTATTATTGCTATTTTTATTTTTATTATCATTATCATTATTAGTATTAGTTTTAGTTATAATTATAATTATCATTATTTAATTAAAACGGATGTCTGATAAGGCGCAATCTTTATTGACTGCGGTGCAAGTCAAAACACGTAAACTGTCATCGGGACACATTTTGTTTACTTTCGTTTAACGATCATTATCAAAGAGGACAACTCTTACAAAATGATCATATTGATCAAATCTTATGCTTCACCATCATTTTGCCAATGTGTTGTTGTTCTGCTGGGTTTATTGACAATTTTAGCACAGAAATGGAACAGTAGTTAGAGGCTAGTCAAATATACTTTCAGGTTTTGAAATATCCAAAACGAACACTCTAAATATCAAGTTTTCACTCCAGCGTGACTGCAGAAAGAAGGTCGAACCTCTTGATTCTGAGCTGCTACCGAATTTTTATAAGACATTTGAGAGTCATAAACTGTCCTCGTGCCGTGCAGGTAACAAAAAAGATGATGAGCCAGGCCCTTGCGGACTATTTACGGAGCAAAATCTGGGACAATCAAACCCACCACGTTGATTACTACGCTGATTTCTATGTGAGCGTTGACCACGGAACATCACATCTGAGCGTCCTGGATCAGGAAGGAAATGCAGTGGCGCTTACCTCAACTATAAATCTGAGGTAGCTTCTTCTTGCTTATATATGTTTGTAGATGGCGCAGCTTGGATATGGTGTTAAATTCAACAATAATTTTCTCATTTGGAACAGCAAAGCGCCCGCGATAAACGCAACGAAACGAAAAGGCAAAATTTGTTGAGTTCTTTGTGTTTTGTGGTATTGAATTATTAACTAGCTTCGCTTCTTTTCCCTTGTCGCTGTTCTCATCCTAGAAGCTGAGTTTTCGGCCATTATACAGCAAAAACAACCAAAAATAAAACAATATTAATTGCTTGTCAGCGGTTACAGATATTGGCCCTGCTGTATCGAAAAATATTTGCTCTGTCTGCGTGCATCACGTGATCGGTTTCGACCAATAGCATCGCGCGTTTTCATAATGAAAGTTATTGTTGAATTATAACCGGACATATCGAACCAGCAATATCAGAGGACATGCCCATGCATGTTCCATCTTCACTAGAACCAAGTTAAGTGACCAAGTTCCCCCTATGAGCTCCTGTAGCTCAGTGGATGGAGCATTAGACTGATGACAGCAGGCGCGTAGCCAGGAGTTTTCTTGGGAAGATGCGTGTGTGCAGCGAAGGCGGAAACTTCTAGGGTGGTCAGGGGGCATTCTCTCCTGAAATTGAATCAATTTCAAACCCAGGGGATAAATATTTCTTAATCAACATATTGATAAGGCACTCTTTCATTCATTAATTTCATTCAGTATTTTTAGAAGAAAACTTGTTGTAATGGTCAAGTTTGATTTAAGAATCTCAGGACGATGTCTTTCAACGTAGTTCAATAAAAGTGCAGTCGTTAGTGATAAACTAAGCGTTCTACTAGACTAAGCGTTCCGTCATAGTTTATGCGTTCTACTGGATTATACGCTCTATGAGATTTTACGTCCTACAAGATTATGCGTTCTGCTGATTATATGTTCTACTAGATTATGCGTTCTGCTAGATTATATGTTCTACTAGATTATGCGTTCTAATAGATTATGCATTCTACTATATTATAAGCTCTACTAGATCATAAATTCTGCTAGATTAAGAGTTCTATTAGATATAGCGTTCTAGTACAATATACTCTGAGTTGATTGGTTTTGAGAATATGATAATTAATCATCAACTGCAAAAAAAGTATTCTCTTAGGTCGACTGCAAAATTCGTCTAACTTATCAGTAGGAAATAAATTGGGGTAAAGTAATGAGAATTTAACAACTCGTTTTTGATAACTTAGGTAGTGAAATGGCTAACAAAGACTACTATGCCGTTTCCATCCTTCCCCTTAGGTTTGGCTGTTTGTACCGCTCCACAGCAACTGGAATCATCTACAACAATCAGATGTATGATTTCGATAACCCGAACAGCCCAAAGATTGATGGGCTGTACCCGTCAACTCTGAACTTTCCAGCACCCGGAAAACGCCCCTTATCATCTGTGACCCCCCTGATATTTACGGACGGCAATGGAGACGTACAACTTGTAGTTGGTGCGTCAGGGGGAAAAAAGATCATCACTGCGACGTCTCTGGTAAGCTTTGACAGTTTGTATTTTGAAGTTTGTCTACTTTTGTTATTTCTCTTGATTTGTTTTGAAAGAGTCCAAAAGTGAATATCGGTCAAAGAACTATCATAAATTAACAACAAAGAAAATTCAAATCTTAATGAATATACATCTTCCCTGCTTTTCTTAACTTATCCAAAATCAATGCTGTAACGTCGAATTTCAATTTGGATGAATTTGCCTTCAAAGGAATTCACACGTTAAAAAAGTGGCGCTTTCTGTTTTTGTACTTTTTACAATTTCATCCTGCGCAGCCGACTTCCGGTTTGTAATACAACTCGAAATATTCTCTCTGATTAAATAACCAAACAGTAAAAAAACATAACTAATTAAAAAACAAAAGAAACGTAACCCACCAGTTTCCTTTTAAAAGAGTTTCCATTGCATTTAAAGCAGGATAACTCGTCGACTCGATCGTTTTGAGAAAATGTATGAAATCAGGCTGAAGATCTGCCTGATAAAATCTGTTGTACTCCAGCAGAATTTTGTAAGCTGGGCCAATTTTTTTGTGAATGGATATTTATTAGTAGCTACACTTTGAGTTAACACAGTTAGTTATGGCAACCATTCACTACGCTACTTTGGACCAGTTTTATGGTCAAGGCTGAGCACTGACATTAGGAACTCATCAAGCATTAACGCGTTTAAGAGAGAAGTTTGTAAGATGGATATAGTCGGTTTGCTGGAAAACAACTGTGATGGCTGCGACCTCTGTGAAGCATATAATATTATCCATCAATCTACATATAGTTTAATACATAATTGTATAAAGGGCTTTTTCACCATGTTTTTTAATACTTCTTTTATATTTCGTCTATCGTTGTATATTTTTCAGATAGACCAGTAGCCCTACTGTGGGACCCAAAGTCGCCTTAAGTCGCGTAAAGTCACCTTAAGTCACCCTAAGTCGCCTTAAGTCACGCAAAGTTGCCTTAAGTCGCGCAAAGTCGCCCAGGTTTTTGGGATGATTTCTGAACAAAGGAAGAAAAGGATTTACACTTGTACAAAAAACTATGGTCTCTTAAAAGATCTTTGGCTCTAAGCAACATATTACCTTAAAATGGGGCATTAACGCTCTTGTTTACGAAACTCGACTTAATTTTCCGCTATTTGTGTCTGGTTTTACAAACCAGCCTCCAGAAGTCGCTACTCGTCCGCCATTTTAGATAGAGGAGACCGCCATTTTGAAAACTGCACTCATTGACGTCACAGAATTGTGTCGTACAGTATTTCTTATCCTGGGAAAGAAGTTGTTGACATTCCCGACATTCAGAGCTACCGTTAGTGTTTAAAGAATTTCTTGAAATTAACAAACGCTACACGGAGTTCTGTAAACACAGCAGGAAATCCATGTATGCCTAACAAGCGAGTCCATGCCTGTGACGTCACTGAGTGCAGTTTTCAAGATGGCGGTCTCCACGACCTAGAAGAGCTGGTTTGTAAATTGGCCGCACAAAAAAACTATGCCGAGTTTCGTAAAGAAGATCTTCAATGTCAGATGTTGCTAAGAGCCGAGGGTTCCTTTAAAGACCACAAAAAAAGGAAAGGTTCGTGTTTATACAAGGAGATAACTATGCGAAATGGATACTTCAATGTTTGTAGCTATAAACATACATACACTATATTTTTGTAACATATACTATTTGATAAGCTAGAGAGAATTTTGCCTTATTTGCTGTGCAGGGATAAAGGAGCCTGCAAAGATGTGCGGAGATATTGGCTTGTTCGTTTTAATCTTGGATAATCTGATTTTATGTTTGCTCCATAATTCTTGCTGCTGCAAGACCCTTGTGAATCCTTTATATCTTAGCGTTCCGTTATGTTCGTTTTCATTGTCATGGAAGAGGAAGGGTTCTTACAGGGTGTCGGAGGGGAGGAGAGGGGTGGAAAGGGAGTGGGAGCGTAAAATAGAGAGAGTAATAAAAACGGTAGTCGCCATGAAACAAATTTATGACAAAGTGAATGAAACAAAGCTTGAGTAAGCAGCACAGAAACTTATGAATAATACTTGTCTTCTTTATATAGGTTGCGATGAACAAGCTGTGGTTCGGACGAGATTTGTTCAAAGCCGTGGATCAGCCACGTGTTCACAACCACCTGGTTCCCAATAACACTGTGATAATCGAGAAAATTGATAGCGAAACTCAGTATACACTTCCTGAGCATATTGTAGACGGGCTAAAAGCTCGGGGGCACGAGATCCAGTATAGTAAGTACTATGCGGCTGTCCAAGCCATCTACCGCACGGATACTAAGATATACGCGAAGTCGGACCCAAGGAAACATGGAAGCCCCGCTGGCTTTTAAGTCGGCTTTTATACAGTACGCCTTGCTCTCAGGACAGATTTGTTCCTTTTTGTCGAGGGATGGCATGTGGGGAGATTTTCTCAGATTTCTTAAACCTTTTATGGCTAGATAAAGTTATACCTGTGATTCCAGTCACCCGACCGACCCTAACTTATTTTCACCAAATTGCCGACCCTACAAATTTTTAGTTTTTCTTTCCTTAAGTCAAATGGTTTTCGAAACTCACTACCAGACAGGTTTCAACAGTTATCAAACTGTATTTTTGTCGAAGGAATGAGTATACTCTACAGGCAGATAAGATTACTCCTACTTGTCTTCCAAGTTGTGGCATAAAAATGAAACTTTGTTGTTTTTTTAATTTGGTCACGATCACGATAAAACGTTAAAACAAGAGTACAATAATGTCGACCGACAGACCCTAATTTTTCAAGGATATGTGAAAGCTATTATCTTGTTTGACCTAAGGTTGCTCAAAGACGTGGTGGCATCACTTCAGTTAAGCTGAACCTCCCCCCAAAAGGTTTAATGTTTATCTTATCTCGCATTATGTTTTGAGTTAAGAAACCTTATTCAGACTGGAAGGGTCTGAAAGTTCCCGCGTCATATTACCTATAACGAGGGAACTGCTAAAAGTAGAACTCAAAGTATCTTCAGCTTGTTTTTATTAATTCTAGAACGATCAACTTATTTTTACTAACAAATTAGCAAAAGTTGGACGTCAATTGGACTCTCCACCCCCTCCCATGATATTCCTAGTAGTTTCAAACAAAAGCTGGCCAGCTGACATGTAAGTAGTAACTACTTTCTATCGTAACAATAATGTTTTAATTTAGAACTGTTGTCCGCCATCTTGGCCGCTATCTTGGGTTTTTTAACACTTTATCTTTAGCAAAACTGCAACAAATTTCTTCAACTGAAAATAGACATGTGTTTGTATGCTCAAAAAGGAAGATATTCCAAAAATAAACTGAAAAACAAATAGTAGGACGAATTTTTAAAAAAAATTCCCTTTTTTATTTAATCTTTCATTTACCTAGTTAATTACAAGTGATAATATCATTCAGTGTTCATAATTAGACTATAGGTACTGCAAGTTACATTTTAGTTGCTTCAAAGGTTTATGTTTTTGTTCGGACTGAACAACATTGGGAGCCAACTTCACCCCCTGGTTGTTTAAGGGTTCATCAATGTGTTTTCACGGCAATCAGTTTCTGAATGAAAGGTTTTAACTCTATTGATTTTTTGCAGCCAAACTGTAAGTTTTATTTATCAAAGTTCATTCTAACAGTTTTCCACTAACTGTGAGTCAGTTTTGACGTCTTCAAAAACTCCAAGATGGCCACCAATAAATCCAAGATGACGGTATTAAGATGTCATGTGACGTCATTATTGATTCAATTTATCATTCTGTTTCGTATTAACTTACTTAATTAGCACAGATATTTACGGGCCTTTTCAGCCCTCCCCAGTCCAACCAAAAAGTTCAGTCTGAATAGGATTAAAACGTTTTTACAACCTGGATCAATTCTTTGCTATACACCTGTTTCAAAAAAGGTTGACCAAAAAAACATAAATTATCAAAGATATGACCCGGCGGAGCTCTGGGTAACAGCTTATTAGTATTCAAACTGTGTATAAGTGCGAGCTGATAGCAGGGAGCTCAAGCAACCAGGACGCGAATGTCGACGAAGACGGCTGTTAGATTATTAACTTCCTGTTTTCCCTTTTGTTGTTCGTATAGTTTATTCGTTTCTTTTCTTGTTCTTCGTAAAGGAATGAGAATGTGAAGAATTAGAAGCTTTATTTTTGAAGGCGCACGAAGATTGAAATGATTTATATCCTAACGTTCACACGTTCTTTATAAAACTCCAAACTCGAGCTTTTTACGTTCTGTTTTCTGAAGTAAACGATGAAAGGTGACCAGCTGTTTTCATTCCCACGTGAAGTTATTGTATCCTGTAATTAAACCTGTTGTTTTGTAACGTTCTCCTTGACGTTCGCGTCCTCGTTGCTTAAGCTCTCTAATATTACTGCAGTTACGACAATAGCTGAAAGTGGTGTAAATGTTGCCTTGAAATTGCTCATCTTAACAAATAAAAATCCAGTATGAGCAGTAGAAAATCAGAAACTGCCCCGGTTCTTATCTTTCATGTTTTACATTTTTTTCAGTCTACCTTTCTTGAAATATGTGTATAGCAAAAAAATCGTTCAATTTATAATTCCGATCAAGATTTTATGCATTTCAATAACACCAAACCAAATGCTTTGGAGTATATCAACGAATAGCACAAATGCCACGCTGTTAAACCGTGGTTAATTTCACTCTGAAGCACTCGGAAAGTTAAGAAACCTGCTACAGTGTTGTCGGTGGTTTGTATGTTTGCATACCACAGTTTTTTTGTTTATTTCTGTACCATGCAAATTACCTTTGTTTTCGCCAAATGCTGTTACAGTGTCTATACGGGAAACTATTACTATTTAATATACACCTATTTCAAGAAAGGTAGACCGAAAAAATTGTAAAACATGCAAGATACAAACCCAGGCAGTTCCTGATTTTCTTCTGCTCTCACTGGTTTTTATTTGCCAAGGTGACAATTACGGTACTTTCAGCTATTGTCATAACTGCAGTGATATCAGCAGCTTGAATACTAATAAGCTGTTACCCAGAGTTCCACCGGGTCATATCATTCATGATTTTTGTTTTTTTATGGTCAACCTTTTTTGAAACAGGTGTATTTTGAATCAGTTTTCAGTATATTTTGTATCATTTGTGTTTGAATTATATTTAAGTAGTCGGGGAAGAGAATGCTAATCTTTGCACATTTTCCCCTTATTTATTTTTAATTTTTGTTTAATTTTTTAATTTTTTACATTTTTTAATTTTTAAAAAAATAAGAACCGGTAAGCACCGCAGGGACTGAAATTTTGTAAATTTTCATTCTCCGACGCGTTTCATCTGTATACAACACGCTAACCATAAGCCCCCAACATATTAAAAAAACTTGACACCTTGTAACATAACGCCCTTTTCATACAGCGTATTTCAGAACTATCGTCATTTCCCGTGGTTTTGTATCCACGCACGTACTTTAGACTAGAGTCTGGATATAAACCGCTGTATTCTATGATTCTGTAAACTCCCTGAAGAAGTCTTGTATATATAGATGAAACGCGTCGGAGAATAAAATTTTCCAAAATTATAGTCCATTTCTTGTTAAAAAAAATTGAATACAAATCAAGAGTTGGAATTAAAAGTGATAATTATATCCATATCTTTTAAAATCCTACTATCAATCAATCAGTCTGTCAATCGATCCATCAACCAATCATTCATTTATTCAATCAATCGATCAGTTTTGTTAGTTTACTATCAATCAATCAATCAACCAATTAATTAATCAATTAACCAATCATTCGATCATTTAATCAGTCATTCACTCAAACAAATCGACCAGTCAGTCAAGCAGTCGATTAAGAATGCAAGTAGCATTCAACCCTTCAAGTAATGTTTCATACAATCAATAAAAAATCAAGCAGTCAAGCAATCAATCTGATTCTATTACGCCGTTCTTATAGATAGTTTTGTATTGTGTGTGCTTTGGTTTTCATACAGAGTAAGGAATAAATCAATCTGCACAAGTTTCTGTTCGTCCACTTTATTGCCAAACCAGGAGTTTGTTAGAAAAAGCGTTAACCGAATATTGTAGCAGTGTGACACCATTCTCTCACGTTTATTTGGTTTTAGATTACTGAAGTTTTAAAATTGTGATTATCCCGAGGGAATAATTTTTGCTGTTTATTGAAATCTGATCGTTGCACTTCCTTTTTCCGATTAATACAACGGAGCTCTTTTTATGGCTGAAACGATGGATTTTCTCTGTTTTAGAAGATAAATTTTTACATTATTTATCCAAATAATTTCAAAAGAAAACATCTTAGTCCACAAAAAACAGTAATTGACACCACACCCCTTGACATTGCATACCATATCACAAAACCAACAAAACAACACCACAAAACCAATCAAACAATACAACACACAACTGACAGTTTACAACAATACAACATAACACACCACAACACAACACAACACAACACACCACACCACACCACACCACAACACAACACACCACAACACACCACACCACACCACAACACAACACACCACACCACACCACACCCCACCACACCACAACACACCACAACACAACACACCCCAACACAACACACCACACCCCACCACACCACAACACACCACACCACAACACAACACACCACAGCCCACCACACCACACCACAACACACCACAACACACCACACCACAATACAACACACCACACCACACCACAACACACCACAACACACCACAACACAACACACCACACCCCACCACACCACAACACAACACACCACACCACACCACAACACAACACAACACAGCCCACCACACCACAACACAACACACCACAACACACCACACCACAACACAACACACCACAACACAGCACAACACAGCACAACACAGCACAACACAGCACAACACAACACAACACACCACACCACAACACAACACACCACAACACACCACAACACAACACAACACACCACACCACAACACACCACACCACAACACAACACACCACACCACAACACACCACACCACAACACAACACAACACAACACAACATACCACAACACAACACAACACACCACAACACACCACAACACAACACAACACACCACACCACACCACACCACAACACACCACAACACACCACAACACAACACAGCACTCCACACCACACCCCACCACACCACAACACACCACACCACACCCACCACCACCACAACACACCACAACACAACACAACACTCCACACAACACCCCACCACACCACAACACAACACACCACACCACCCCCCCCACCACCACAACACACCACACCACAACACAACACAACACAGCCCACCACACCACAACACATTACACCACAACACACCACACCACAACACAACACACCACAACACAACACAACACACCACAACACAACACAACACTCCACACCACACCACACCACACCACACCCCACCCCACCACAACACACCACAACACAACACAACACTCCACACCACACCCCACCACACCACAACACAACACACCACACCACACCCACCACCACCACAACACACCACACCACAACACAACACAACACAGCCCACCACACCACAACACAACACATTACACCACAACACACCGCACCACAACACAACACACCACAACACAACACAACACTCCACACCACACCACACCACAACACATAGATGCACTTTATTTAAAATGGGGTAGCCAGAATTACGTGAGGTCATTTTATCCACGCCCTAAAAACCTTTCTGATTACAAAATTAATTGAAATTTTACAATTTTAGAAGTAGTATAACAATGAAGTATGAAAATGAAAAAAACAAAAACAAAAACAAAACCTCGCCTTCAAAACACCGCTGCCCGGCCCATCTCACCCCCAACTAGTCCTTCTTTCGCGGAACAGCAAAACCCAGAGCAAACATAAAACACAAAATACTTACTTACTCAAGCACTGAATTACTTACATTTTACCTACTTTACTAAATTACTTACTTATTTACCAACTTACCTACCTACTTACTTACTTACTCCTCACTCTCTCACTTATTTACATTCTTACCTCACTAACTTACTTACTTACGTACTTACTTATTTACTTACTAACTTACTAACTTACTAACTAATAACTTACGTACATACATATAATACATACATACATACAAACAAACGTAAATAAATACACACATACACACGTACACATACATACATACTTATATACACATACATACATACCTACATACGTATATACACACACGAACACACATACCTACACACACATATATATATACATGCATACATACATACACATACATACATAGTGAACAGTGAACTTTATTTAACCACGGGATTCTATCAGCTTACAATTGGTTTTTATAAACGCCGTGTAAAATATTTACAGTAATTTCCTGATTCGGTACTAAAAATTACAAATGTTTACAATACTCTCATAAAACTTTAAATTTAATCAGTTACTAGTCAGACCCTTGATGGAAGTGATAGGAATTCAGATTCTGTCCGTAAGTTCGTTTATACTTTTGGAGTTTTGAAGATTTCTCGGCAATGAGTTCCAAGCAACCGCACCACTATAGGCGTATTTCAGTATGACGTCATTGTTTACATTTTGCCTCATTAGCATAATTTAGCATAAACTCAACTTCAAGATTTAAACAAAATATGTCCATAAATTGTAAAATTATGCCACAATTAGTACTTATTAAAGATTTGATCCTGATATGTTGAATAGTTTGGGAGTAAAGTATCTTTACAAATGTCAAAAATTACAGATATTGTATGACTGGAGGCAAAAGTTGCCTCCAGTTATAGAAATCACTATAAATTCTGAAGATTTCAAACACTCATTTCTCCAAAACTATTCGATATACCAAGGTAAAATTGTCAGTGGGTACTAACTGTGCCATGTTCTATTGAATTATAAGCTCATTTTGCTTGAAACTAAAGATGAAGTTATGCTAATAGTCAAAACGTCAACAATGGCGTCAGCTGAAATTCGCCTATAGGGTGCATTTGAAACCCTGTCAAGTTGCCATGGAAACAAAATTTCTGTTGTGAGTACAAGGGTTGAAAAGCTGAAAAGGTGTTGTGACATAAGCTAAAAAAAATATGGCGCGTATCCATCATGATATATGAGAAAGCCTTTCGTAAAGTTCAGTGTCTAAGCAAAATGGAAAACAGTTAGGAACCACCTTAACTTAAAAAGCAGTAGCCACATGCACGCTCAGCGGGCCTATTTTTTTACTTGTGTTGTAGGTTTTTTATTTGCGTTGTGGCTTTTTTATTTGCGTTGTGTGTTTTTTTTATTTGTGTTGTGGTCTTTTTATTTGCGTTGTGTGTTTTTTTTATTTGTGTTGTGGTTTTTCTATTTGCGTTGTGTGTTTTTTTATTTGCGTTGTGGTTTCTTTATTTGTGTTGTGGCTTTTTTATTTGCGTTGTGTGTTTTTTTGTTTGCGTTGTGGTTTTTTTATTTGTGTTGTGGCTTTTTTATTTGCGTTGTGTGGTTTTTTTATTTGTGTTGTGGTCTTTTTATTTGCGTTGTGTGTTTTTTTATTTGTGTTGTGGTTTTTTTATTTGCGTTGTGTGTTTTTTTATTTGCGTTGTGGTTTTTTTATTTGTGTTGTGGCTTTTTTATTTGCGTTGTGTATGTTTTTTATTTGTGTTGTGGTCTTTTTATTTGCGTTGTGTGTTTTTTTATTTGTGTTGTGGTTTTTTTATTTGCGTTGTGTGTTTTTTTATTTGCGTTGTGGTTTTTTTATTTGTGTT
>JANRMR010014456.1:12007-25415 GCA_025434825.1 Bergia sp. 'catenularis' | reverse complement strand
TGTCTGAACTTGAAGTTGAACTCAGTACCTGCCAGAAGAAGTTGTCTGGACTTCTAGCAGACTATGAAGGCTTGAAAAACGAGCTTCAAGAAACAAGAGTCCAGTTACAAGACGCCGAAGAAAACAACACTAAGTATTTGATTCAGCTGGATAGGGCTGCTGCTGAAGAAGTTGAGTTAAAACAGAGTATAGAAAATCTAGAGCGTAAGAATACTGAGCTGCAAGATGACTTCTCAAAACTTTTGGAAGATAAGCAATCACTAGAAAACGAGTTAGAGGCTACAAGGAACAAGATGAATAGCCATGACAATAATGTGAGTTCTTTACAAAATCAAAAATCCCACTTAAAACAGCAGTTAGATGATCTGCGGGAAAACCTTATGGAGTTAAAAGAGAATAATATGAAACTCACTGGACAACTGAAGGAACAGCAAAACTTGACAGAATCTTTACGACAAACCCTTTCAAGGAAAGACAAGATAATTGATAACCAGTACTCAAGAATGAAAGAACTTGAAGGGGAAATTGAGTCCCTCAAACGCGATATCATAAGCCTTGAGGTCTCTCGTGATACAGCTGTTGCAGAAAAAACAGAACTAGAAAAGCAGGTCACAAACTTTGAAAGAACAATCAGCAGCACAGATGCCGAAGTTGAAGCTCTAAAGGAATCAAACAACAAACTTGAAAGAGAAAATACAGTAAAATCGCACAGAATATCTACTTTAGAAAGCGAGCTACATAACCTACAAAGAGAGCGAAACCGTCTAAAAACGGACGTAGAAAACCTAACACTGAAGGCAAAAAAGGAGGAAGATGAAATTGGACGCGTTAAAGGCCAGTTGAATGAGCAGCGACAGCTCAACGAGTTACTTTCAAAGGATTGCACAGACAAGGATAGGACAATAGAAGCTCTTGAACAACAGAAAATGCGAATGGAGGAAGAGTGTTCTAATTTGAAGGATGAGCTTGAGAACAGTAATTCACAACGTGCTGCTGACGAGAAGAAGGCGAACAATTTTGGGAATGAGTTACAACGTCTCAAAGATGAACTTGCTAAACATCAGGCGTCGTTTGCAAATACTTCAAAAGAGAAGAACGCTTTAGAAAGGCAAATAAAATCTACGGAGGCCAAATGCCGTGAAAACGAAGCTCTCTATAAGAAATCTAAACAAAATGAAGACAAATTAAGACAAGGTTTGAATATATCTAACAGCAAGCTCTACGAGTTGGAATCTGAAAGCAAGTCTTTGAAGGAAAAATATAATGAGGCTCAACGGGCACTAAGTATGATGAGCAAAAAATTCAAAGATCTGGAAAATGCTTATGGCCAAGCAAACAGTGAGCGAAAACATGCTAAGGAAGACCTTGCCTTGGCCAACAAGAAACTGGCTGACTTGGAGTTTAAGTACGAGCAAGAAAACATCGAAAGAGTTGATTCACAAGGTGAACTAGAGGAGTTACGGAAACTACTGGATGATAATAGAAGTGAAAAGAACAATATCGGGAGTCAGTTGGCCGAGCAAAAGCACCTTCTTCAGTTAGCGAACAAAGATCTAGAAGATAAAGAAGAGGTTATCCGCCAGTTGAGATCAAATAAAAGTTATCTAGAAGGACAGTTTGAAAGATTAAAACAAAGCCTTTCACTAAGCAAAAGTGAAGCTGAACGTTTTCAGACGGAAAACAGCAAATTACAAAGAGAGATCCTAACTTTGCACCGAAACAGTGCAGAAACAGCTTCAAAACTACAAAGAGCGGCTGTAGAGAAGGAACGGTTCAGCGAAGAAAAAAAATCTTATCAGGAAAAATTATCATCACTCAAACGAGATTTAGATGATCTACAGGATGACCATAAGAGGCTGGGTGAAATGGCGGAAGAAAGTAAAGAATGTGCACTGAGATTGAAAAGTGAAAATGAAACTTTACATAATGAGATATCGTTGCTTCGTGGAAAAATCGATTCGTTAAAGAAAAGCATGGTTTCAAAAGATGCATCTATCGCCCAACTAAAACAGGCAAAATATTTAATGGAAAAAGAACTGGAAGAACTGAAACTTAACTTAAAACAAAACACGAAAGACCTGGATGTACTTCAAGATAAAAGAAAGGAATTAGAGTCTACTCTAAATGCAACAATGAAACAGCTGGCAGAAGTAGAAGACTCTCTCACATTGAGCAAAGATGGGGAGAGACAATGTGAAGGCGAACTTGTAAATCTAACCCAAAAGCTAGCTAGCACAGAGGCAGCATATCGAGACAGTCAAGAAAATGAGAAAGATTTACAGCAGAAAAATGCACTTCTAAGCTCTAATCATTCAAAGCTGGAAGAGAACTACCGTGATTTGCATGGTCAAAAAGAGAAACTAGAAGCTGAAGTACAGTCCTTACTTTTAGAACGCGAAGCTTTGAAAAGACGCTGTGATGAGGACCAATCCGAACTAGAAACTCTGCGCTTGGAGTCAGCATCAAGTCTAAACAAAATTACTAACTTGGAGTCCCAACTGCGTAAACTTGAGAAGATAAAGGAAGAGAAAGAACAAAAATTGGAAGACATCCTCTCAAAGACAAACATGAATGACGGTGAGTTTACAAAATTACAGAGGCAAGTACAAGAGCAAGAGTTGTCATGTGATTTGCATACGAAAGATCTTGCCAACAAGGAAGCGATTGTTGAAGATTTGAGAGGTGAAGTTAGATCACTGGAGCAAGATGCATCTAGTCTTCGCGAAGAACTGTTGGTTACTCAGTCAGCTCTGGATTCAGCTCGACAGAAAAACGATGCTGCGGAAAATGAGTTGTTTGAGGCTGCAAAGAAAGTTGCAGATCTTGAACTTCGTCTGAATTCTTCTCTAAGGGAGAATGAAGACATGCACAAAGAACTCTTAGAAAACCAAGGGAAAATTGCAAAGTTAGAAGACACACTGCAAAAAGCCTTGAAGGAGCTGGCTAATCTTAGAGGTGAAATTAAAGAAGCAAAGCTGAAAGCATCTCGACACAACGAAGAGCTGGCTTCCTTAAAGTCACATCTTTCTGAAAAAAGCTCAGAAATCGAACAAATAACAAACGAACTTTCTTCCAGAGAAAAAGAAAACGAATCGTTGCGTTTTGAAAAGATATCACTAAGCCGCGAAGTAGAGCTATTGGCTGAAAAAATAAAAGCAGAGAAAGCTAAAGCCGAACATTTACAAGACAAGGTCTATGACCTTCAGAGCGAACTTGATAACCAAGAAATCAAGAATGCGGAAATGGAGCGTAAGCTAAACAGCTACAGGAATGACAACGAAAAACTGCAGAAGGAAGTACAGGATAACAAGACGCTGGCCGCTGAATACAAGGGTGCAAGCCAATCACTGCAGAGAGATACAGAGAAAAAAGGGTACGAAATCCTTCAACTAACTCAAAAACTGTCACAATTAGAGGATCGAAACGAACTGTTGGCCAAAGAACGCGATCGATTAAATCGTGACGCTGCTTCACTCAAACAAGAAAACGGTGAAATAAAGATGGTGTTAGACAGAGCTGAAAATGAAAAATCCAAATTCCAAAGCGAAGTGATTGTGGTGCGTCAAAGCTATGAAGATCTTCAGAGCTCGTTTGATAGCATTTTTAACGAAAAGGACAGATCACATAACGATGCAAATTCACTCAACGAAAAATTAGCTAAACTTGAAGCCGATTACGATTTGGTTCAACTGGAAAACGAAACAAAGCAGGCTGAACTGATTAACCTTACTGATAAGTTATCCAGACTGGAACTCGCACATGCACGCTGTGACAAAGAAAGGGCATCCTTCCAAAGCGAGTCGCGTAGTTTAAAACAAGAGATCTTGGAACTGAAGAACTCCTTGATCTTTGTCCAAGAGAAAGACAAAGAACTGCAAATAGATTTAGTGTCTTCAAGCAGTGAGAATGCTCGTCTGGATCAGGAGCTACAAGCAGCGAGAAACAAGATCACACGGCTGGAGGCCTACAGTGGAACAAATGAAGAACAGATCAAAAACCTATCTGGAGATCTCTTGAAAGCCGAAGAACACATTTCAGAGCTTGAGATTGCACTTGGAGAAAGCCGTGAAAGACAGGATAAACAACAAAGAGATCTTCTCGAAGCCAAGAAGAAGACGACAGACTTTGAAATGGCTAATAGAGCTATTCAGTCCTCCAAGAATGAGTTAGAGCACGAACTTAACCTTCTCAAGAGCAAGTTGGATTCGTTAGAGAATTCCTTGGGGAAGGAGAAAACAGACCGTTATCAGCTAGAAGGACAGCTTGAAGAGTCTAAGAATAGAATAAGTGGTCTCAGGATAGAATTATTTGACAGTCAAGAGAAGCTGGCTGATTGCAAGCATGAGAGTAGTGCTTCCAAGAAAGAATTGATCGAGAAACAGGTATGTCAAAGACGACAACGTAACGTCACTTTGTAGAAAGTTGTAGTTATCAAAAACAATCCTGTAAAAGGATAAAAAACAAGTGTTAACCTGTAAACAACAGAACGCAACTTGGTGTACATGGTAAGGTGTAAGGTGATCAAAGGCGGCCAAGTACCATTATTTTCATGGGCCCATGTATGTTTTTTAGCAACAGTCACGAACAGGTTTGTCTCAAACAGTTGGTTTTTGTGAGAACGTTACTATCGATAGTTCAAAACAAAAACTTGTGCTGGCAAAGGCTGTCAAAAGATATAACAGATCTGTAACTAAACCGTGGGAGCTTGCGAGTTTCAATAGGTGTTTTTCCTTAACAATTGGCACTGCTTTTTTAAAAAAATAGTTTAGGAATCAAACAATTGTCCAACCATGTCCTGAAAATTTGATTCTGTTTCAAATATTTTAGCAACCAAGAAGAAAAGATACCAATGGCAACTGGAAACAACTTTTTAGAAATTTGGCAGTTGGCTTTTAAAGTATTCGGTTTTGGAACTTACAAATACTCGAAAAATATCTGAGCCATAGAGAGTACGGCTACCCATTGCTTTACATACGTATGCTTAATGAATGTAAATAACCCTATATTTTGTTTCTTCCAAGGTAACAATTGAAAGTCTACAAAACGAAAGATCTCTCCTTGAAAATGAACTAGAAGCCACTAGAAGAGATTTAATTTCTACCACAGCCGAAAGAGATGGGTTACAGAGAGATAAAGATTACCTAGAAGACGATCTTCAAGGTCTTCGTGACGAACTAGCCCATTCACTGTTTTTAAATGCTTCAAACAAACAAGAAAACGAGAAACTCAAAAGTGAAATTCTGATTATGGACACTTCTTTGTCAGAAGTGAAACTAATGTGCGAGACCCTTCAGAGAGAAAAGGAGGTGTTTAATTCGCAATTAAACAGTTCACTAGGTGAAGACCAAAGTGATGAAGTCAACGAACTTGGAAAGGAAAGAGATAATCTACAGCGAGAACTCGCCTCCCTGAACCGCGAGCTTTCCTCTCTTCGATCTTCTTTTGACAAAACTAGAAAAGAAAAAGAGAAAGCAGAAGAGAAACAAAATGTCCTCCAGGCATCTCTGAGGGAAGCGCAGAGCCATTCTCGGGATCTAGAACTTGAGAACAACAAAATCAAGCACGAGCTGGAGAATTCAAAAAGAAGATTGCACGAACTCGAATCAACACAACAACTGGCTACGCAGGAATCCATTAAGCTTAAAGGTGAACTGAATGAAACTCAAAGAAAACTAGCGCAGTTAGAAGCAGATTATGAGCTAACTCAAAGCCAGAAGGGAGACCTTCAGAGAGAAGTTAATGCTACACAGAAGCGGCTTTCTTCCATGCAAAGTGCCTATGAAAGATGTCAAGAGAGGGAAGTTGAGCTGGAACAAGAGAATCTTAGTAGTTATAAGAAGGCTTCAGCACTAGAGCTTGATCTTCAGTCTTCGCGTGAACGCCTAGCCAAAGCACAGGCTGAATGTGCAGCTGCAGAGCAGAAGACAACCGACCTAAAAGATGAAGTGATTGAAGCACAAAAGAGAGTAAATGAACTTGAGACATCCTGTGTCCGAAATAAAGAACGAATAACCGAGCTTGAAGATGAACTAACCAGCATCAAGCGTCACGTATCAGATGTAGAGAGTACACAGGGAACTTGGGATAACGAGGACCATGACGATTTTGTTTTGAAGCAACAAATTGCTAGATTAGAAGCAGAGCTAGAACGTGCTTTACGTGAAAAGCGTTATATTGACACTCGGTTGGATGACTTGAAGAAAAGGAGGGATACCGAGAGAGATGAAGCCAACAGCAACAAACAAAAACTCCATGAGAGCGAGAGAAAATGCCAGGACTTGATTAGGAAGCTAGCGGAGAAAGAGTCAGCCATTGTAGAAACGCAGAAACAAAAATACAATCTTGAAAATGAAATGGAGTCTTACAAACGATATTTGGAAAGAGAAGAGCTCACAAGCAAAGAAACTGACAAGTCTAGGAACGATTTGGAAATGGAAATGACACGCTTTCGTGACATCATTCAGAAGTTAGAGAAAGAGATAAAGGCAAGTGAGGAAGAAAATGAAAAGCTAAGAAGCGACGCCATTGACGATCATAATCTGGTTTGCCAGCTGAAAGACACAAACTGCCTGAGAGAGGAAAATAATGGAAAACTGCAGCAAGAATTGGAAAACTTGAGAAGAAAGATTGCCGAGACTGAACTAGATTTGCAAGGATATAAAGTGAAGAACGACGCACTCAACCAAGAACTTAATGGGCTTCAGAACAAACCTTTTAGCAGTACTAGAGACGATGAACTAGTAGAACTAGAAATGAGAAAAATAAAGCGCGAGCTTGAGCTGTATCAAGAAAAACTGGCAAATTTGGAGGATCTTCACAATTTGTGTGAGAATGAAAAGAATCGTTCACATAGAGATCTTTTAGAGGCACACAGAAAAGCTTCAGAGTTGAACTTTTTGCTTCAGTCTAGCCAACAAGAGAAGGAGATGCTGGAAAATGAGGCTGCAGCCCTTCGTGGGCGTCTTGCAGGCGTGGAGAGTGGTTATCACGAGGCCCACGAAAAATCAGAGGAACTAAAATGTGAAATCATTGAGATGAGCCGCAAGCTCACAGAAATGGAGAACACGTGTCGAAGAGGGCACGAAAAGGATGATAGAGTCCAAAAGGAACTGACGTTTGCAGAAAGGAAGATTTCTTCCTTAGAACAAGATCTGAGGGATTCAAACTATAAGATGAATCAACTGAGAAAGGAACTAGACAATGCAACATCATCATGTAAGATGGAGCGGGACGAGGTACAGAACCTGACATTGAAGCTTGAAGAAGCAAGCAACCAAAATAGAAGACTCAGTAAGCAGCTGGATAACTTGAATTCTAAGTATAACTCTGAGATGGATCGACTGCGAGATGAGTTAGAAGACGCAAGAGAGCAACTGTACAAAAATGATAAAGAATACAGAGATTGGGAAAAGGAGAGAGATCATTTGAAGACTGAATCAAGAAGAGAAAGATCACGACTGGAAGAGGAGCTAGAACAACTCATGAACGATATCGATGATTTAAATCAAAAATTGAGTCGAAGCAAACTTGAAAATGCGCACTGCGAACAAGAGAAAAATGAACTTGAAGAAAGGAACCGCAACCTAGAGGAAGAATTATGCGTTGTTAAACTTGAAGTTGAAAAATTAAATCGGGAAGTCTCTGTGAGCAAGTACGAACACGGCGCATTTGAAAACGAAAAAGACCAACTACGTGACGAGCTTGCTAAAACTAAAATGAACAAAGCTGATGTGGACGAGGAGTTGAGACGGGTTAGAAAAGAACTTGAACAGCAGCGTAAAGATTCAGAGCAAGCCAAGAGTGAGAAGGGATTTTATGAACGTGAAAAAAGGCAAAAAGACGAAGAACTTCGTAGAATTAAAACTGATAAGAAAGCTGCAACTGACGAATTGCGAAATGCTAACCGAGAGAATCAAAAGATGGAAAGAGAGATTGAAGACTACAAGAAGAAAGTGCTACAACTTGAAAATGAATTGAAGAAAAAAGAGGATTTAAAAAAAGAAATTAGGAGATTGGAACAAGAGCTTACAAAAGTAAAGTCTTCTAGTGACAACACCTTTTACGTCATCGAAAGAGAAAAGGAAGTTATCATAAAAGAAAAGGAGGAAATATATCGGGAGCTTGTTGTAATCAGAGAGAGATATACGCAACTCGAGAAAGAAATTCTAATCTACTACGACGAAAGAGAAAGTTATTCTCGAGAGAAAAAGCAGCTGGAAGAAAAGTTTGACTACGAATTGAAAGAAAAGAACAAGATCCAGAGTGAATTAGAAAAACTAAGGGAAAGGTATACACGCCTTGAAGAAGAGATAAGAATTTACTACCAAGATAGAGAAAACTATTCTAGCGAGAAGAGACAAATGGAAGAAGAGCTCAATGAACTGAGGCAGAAGCAGCGAGAGAGCTACAGTCTTAGACGAAAGAACGAAGAACTTGAAGATCAGCTGAAAAAATGGAAGGATGCTACAAGGGGCGACGTTTATAGACTAGAACAAGACCTGGACAGTGTAATGGCTCAAATGGATGATGTGAAGGATGAACTGAAGAGAAAGGAAGCAAAAACGAAAGAGCTCGAGAAAGAGCTTGAAGAAACTAGACACCTTTACAATACGCTGTACGCGAATGCGCACGAGAAATCATCACAGATTCGTGGGCAGCAGTTGAAGATTTCTTCACTGGAGAGGGAAATTGATACACTTAAGGAAGATCTGACACTAAGCCACAACGCTTATCGGGATATTGCATGGGAACTGGAACAGAGGCAGATACAAAAAGGTTCCTGTGGTACTTACACTGAAGAACAAACAATTCTTGCCGCGAGAAGGGAAACGACCAACTTGGATATTGACGTCCATGCTCGTCCCAAACAACGCACAACGCTCACAGTTGACGTGGAGCCCGAAGGGAGTCATACGTCAACGCTTGACATTATCGTCCCAGGGAGGGAGGTGTCAACGCTGACCATTCCATCCGCGGGCTCACGATTTCGCCCTGTTGAGGTGACCATTGATGATACTGATAAGGATGGAAAGTATGAAATTGACCGGGTTCAAGTGGATAGAAGAACTCACAGAGTCCCCGTGTGGAAATACTAATCTGGATACAAGAATAAAGAACCTCAGCAACATTGCTTAGTTCCTTTTAAACTCTTAGATCAAAGGTCCGACATTCTTTGCACGCATCTAGAGTTTCACGCAGTTGATCACTTTTGGTTGCTAGAAAATCTCATTTAAAATCGAGTTCCTGAGTATTGATTATCCTAATCGACATTTAACTTAATTTTAATTTTTAGTATTGGGCTGCAGTGAGTTGTTTTATTTTTCCAGGTAACTGGACATTTATCACGTGCTTGGAGTTAGCCAATCAGCGCGCACTTTCAGGTCTGCCCAAAAGGCACCATCCCAGAAGGCGCTGAGAGTTCGAGATTAGTAACGATTGCTGCTGTTTTCTCGTTTTACTAAAGAAAGAAATTTCACAAATTGAACTATTAAAAAGACAAGTTCTGGTAATTACATTCAACAAATAAGTTGCTTCTTACCCCATCTACAGCTTTAGCTGACAAATGTATTCAAAGATAATGAGTTTTGATAGTACTTAGAACTGTTTTAAAACCAACGACTGGGCTCGGTTTTTCGAAAGGTGGTTAACTTTAACCCTGGGTTAAGCCAAAATTCAAAGAGTAATTTCTTCATCAAGAATATTTTTACAGTTCTTATAAAATAGTGTTCAGACTTTCCTTAAAAACCCAATTGCTAAACCCAAAATTGCAGCTCCAATCAGTAGTAAACTAGGTAGTAAACACAAACATGGATTTAATATTTAACCCTGGGTTAGCGCTAATCAGCTTTCGAACAACTGGCCCCTGAAATTTAAAATGGCGCCATTTCGAGACCAGTTTGTGCGCGCACGGTTTTTCTGGGATGGTGCCAAATGATCAATTCAGTCAGGGGTTGAGCAGATCATGTGGATTATTTAGTTAACACTACATTGAAGTAACAAGTAAGTTAACTCTTAACTACAAGTCGTGTGCACAGGTACACATTACTGTACAACGTTTGTGTACTTAGTCGTATAAAACTACAAAGGGACGAACATTGCATTTGATTTGCACTAGGACTTATCTTTAATAATATTATG
The DNA here is from genome assembly GCA_025434825.1 of Bergia sp. 'catenularis'. NCBI lineage: Eukaryota > Metazoa > Cnidaria > Anthozoa > Zoantharia > Parazoanthidae > Bergia > Bergia sp. 'catenularis'. Next base: position 15,278 of record JANRMR010014456.1, on the reverse strand, counting down.
CTTTCCATCGGCAAGCAATGAAAGCAATTTTAGGTAAACTTCAACGAAGTGTCCAGACGATTATGACTGAAAAAGTAATTGCTATTGGACAATTAGAGTTTAAATTTCGAAAAATCGAAAGATATTGCAGCATCCCTTGCAAATTTTGAATAAAATTCATATATATATATATACCAGATTTTTAGGACTTTAAAACAATTTAAATATTACTTTAAAGCGGGAGTAGATTTTTTATTTGAATAACGAATTAGGATAACTGAAGATTTTGAAATACATTTTACAAGAAGTATTAATAGCAATAAGATTATAGAACAACGTTTCGACGTCTTCATGACATTGTCAAGTCCAAGTACAGTAGCTGTGATTTTAAATTCAAACATAAATACAGAATAGTTAATTAAATGCTTTGGAATGTGACAGGCGATAACATTATATATATGTGACTCGATACGTGCGAAACTATTTACATAATGTTATCGCCTGTCATATTCCGAAGCATTAATTAACTATTCCGTATTTATGTTTGAATTTAAAATCACTGATACTGATACTGTACTTGGACTTGACAATGATGTCATGAAAAGGTCGAAACGTCTTTCTACAATCTCATCGCTATTAATATTTCTTGTAAAATAACGAATTAGGCTGAAATAGTTAGCAGTTCTTTGATTTTAGTTTATTTACAAAAATTGGATTTTTTTTGGTTTTATGCTGTATATATGCGTTTTCATTATCTTAATTACCAGCCACATATATATAAATGTGAGATTAAAATTTTTCGTTTAATAATTCAGTTTTGAAACTGATCATGATCCACTGATGTGCGTTGCTACATACCGCGATCGCTGAACACTATTTAAGAGTACATTTTCTATTTATGCGATAAAACGTTTTACAATAAAACTTTTACATATACAGGAAGTTAATAATCATCTAGTCAGTTTTCATTTTAATAAGATCTGAGCAAAATAAAAATATGAACATTTCATATCTTTAGGGTTTGGAAGTTTGTATTACCAGTGAAGATGACAGCTCTATAATGGATATCGTGTTCGTTTGGTGTTCTCTCCTTGCTAAACTGCGCGAACATTTCCGCGGCATCTTCTGATTCCAAACGTACGCACAAAGAAAGGGCGCGGCGAACCATTGGAGGGAGGGGGGAAGGTTACTAGCTTCTGCGTTCAGATGCGTTACCCATGCATTTAAAAAGAAACAAAATTCTTCATTTATCGTTTTTTTGCTTCAACAATATCTAAATTATGCCTCTCCTCCGTAGAGGCTGAGGCTTTTAACGAGACCGAAAAGGCGCGTGAGGAATGATGGAGACTAGGGACGAGAAAGAAAGGGCGCACAAAAAACTATGTCGTTTTCGCTCTTCCCATCATTCTTCCCGCGCTCGATTTTCAATTAGTTTTTGCCCGTATCGGTGTTTTTCTGGAGGAAAGATAAACTATATTAAAATAATTTATATGTATCAAAATTTTTCCAGTACTCATTCATACCCCCCTCCCCCCATCCCATACCCACATCCCTATACTCCTAATCCCACCGCTGGAAACAAACTTTGCTGCAAGTCCTCACCTGTTTACTAGGTACCAATATCTTATTAGTTCCCACTCTTCCACAACTGTTACTGAACATTTGCGGATTGTACTACGAGAGACGAAGTTAAACGACAACTATAAACCTTTTCCTCAAGTTAGCCAAAGACATATACCCGTGTAGGACAAAAATTTTGCAGGAATTTTTTTTTTGTTTTTTGATTTTTTTTTTTTTTTGTTTGTTTTTTTGCGATTTGGTAAATTTTTGTGTCTGGCGAGAACAAATTTTTACGATTTGGGATTACCTAAATTTTCTGACGGGAACTTTTTTTATCCGATTTGATGGAAAATTAGCCACAGGAAATAAGAGAAAATGGCCAAATTTTATAGATTTATCTATCTTTCGTAGGGACGAACGCTCAATTATTACACTCCGCGTGTGTAGGACCGTCGAGTTTTGTTCTGTGCAGGACAGTTGTTTTGTAGTTCCCTCGAGCTCCTATAGTAGGTAACTTAAATTTTGTGAAAGGCTGTGGTTCAGAATTAAAAGTGGAAAATTTGGGTTTTGTTTTTATGAAGTTTATTTTTGCCGAATTTTTTTTTTTCCTTTTTGTTTTGCGGGAACTTTTTTGCGGGAACTGTTTTGCGAATTGTCCAAAATCCCGCGAAAATAAAGTCCTACACGGTATGAGACCTCAACAAAATTCCCCAGGCATGCAGACTAGTTATGTGTAAGTTTTTATTCAGCCAGTTTACACCGAGTTCCAACCCTAGCTCTCTTTCTAGAGAAATAGCTGGATCTCAAAAACGTAAGTTGTGAATTCAGACTTGCTTATTTTCTTGTCATTTCTAATTTATGACTGAAAATTGTTTCAAACAATACAAGTTTGACTGTTTTGCTGTTTCACCAAGCATGAAAGTTTAACCCGTCAGTCAGGCTTGACTTCTTGAGCACGCTTAAGTATTTTACAAGATACTCACTCAATTTATTTTACAGCCGTTCTTGGTTCATGTAAGAACCATGTTTTTCAGTTGATACTAATAGAAGAAAATTAAGGCAATCGTGTTTCTTCGAAAGTTTTTGTTGAAACATTAATGTTAAGCGGTCGAAATCTGCATGACGTCTCTTCCACCACGCGGTCGCAAGACAAACGCAATTATCCAAATAGGTTATGCAAAAAAACCTGCTCGAAAGATTTTTGTTTTCTACAAAACAAAACTTCCGATTTGCCGTTCATGGGAAAGCAAACTAATTTGGATAGCAGGAAATGAAAATCCAGCTCCTCTGCATGTATTCGAAGTGACGCCTACACACATACCTTCTGAATTTTTTTTCAGTTATTTTTTGCAGTTGTCATTGATAATTTACGTCACTTGTTTGAATTATTTCGGTGACGGTTTTTAGAAGACTTTAAAGCAAACATGAAGACAAGAGTCAATAAAAAGACGCGCTCAAACAACACGCTTGTTTTCAAACAAATTTCGCAGATAATATGTTTGTAAATACAACTGTAAGCTGCAATAGCAGGTCAGGACAATTCTTTACTGCAAGTAAAATAAGAAATTATGACAATAATAAGAGAACACGGTTCCGAATAAGTTCAATTTGTTACTTGTTTGATAGTACACAGAACTTTTAAGCGCAAAGAATTTAATAATGCCAAATTGAATTGATTCCTGTCGTTAACAGATGAATGAAATATAATATCTATAGAGCCGGTAGAAACAAA
>JANRMR010014456.1:0-11907 GCA_025434825.1 Bergia sp. 'catenularis' | reverse complement strand
AATAATGCCAAATTGAATTGATTCCTGTCGTTAACAGATGAATGAAATATAATATCTATAGAGCCGGTAGAAACAAAAAAATATCTTTATAAAGCGCAGTCCCCGTAATCTCGCTTTTTCAGCGCACTAATTATAACGTAGTCTACAAATGCGAGAATATGGCAAGAAAGCATCCATTTTGAATGATATTTAAGCCAATTTAATGATCTTCTGTTTTTAAAAATATCTTATTAAACATTCCAGACAATCACGAGAAAATCGAAGCCAAATAACAGAAATAGAAATGATTGATTCCTTGACGTATGGCCAATAAAATCGATGAAACATAACGAGTTGCCATGGCTACGAAATGGAGCGCCAACACCTGCATCAACCGCTTCAAAGATCCAATCACAGCGAAGCTTCTTTCTAACTATTTTACAACAAAATCTACGACCTTGCATTAATAAGTAAGACTGGTTAGTATTCTTTGCAGGTGGACTTTCATAATGCTTTCATAGCAAGGCTCATGAAAGACGCGTATATTGCTTGAATATAATTCAAGTCTCCGTACTTTCAAAGAGTCTTCAAACAAGCATAATTTCCGGACGCTATGCTTTGTGTTTCAAACGGCAAAAGTGGGACAAACATCGGCTTCATCATAACGAAAAGGGATTCTATCTGCCGCCAGGACAATAACAAAAACAACCCAGTTTTGGATATCACTTTTCATGGCGTCCTCTTGTCGCGTGGTTAAAACAGGGAAATATATTCATCCCAAGCTTAACTTTTGCACTCATCTTCTGTACAGGTTTTGTTGTGCTCTGCAAACTTAATTATATCTGAAGGAGTTAAAGCTCTTCCTGCCACAAAAAGACCAATCCGACAACGCAAATCGCCAGAAGTCATTTAAATATGGCATTGATTATTATTCGCTGTCATTATTAAACTAATCCGTCGTGAACTGAGAGCAAAATATTCGCGTGGTTTGTGCTTTGCCTGGAGCACTTTGCAAGCTGCTGTAAACAACTGTACAAAACATCAGTACTATAATGGCTTCGTACCGAGTTGGTGATAAAGCAGTTATTCAAAAACAGCTTGTTTTGGCTCGAGAGACGCTCGAAAAACTTCGAGCTCTGAGTGATACAAAAGACGAGGTTGTAAACGAAAATGGCAGTTATTCTTCCCAAAGATCGGATTTTCAAAATGGATACTTTACGCCAAGAAATTTGTCTGCTGAAAACTCCAGAGCGCCGCTTGCCTTTTCCAGAAACACGCTCGACGGGTTTGAATCTCGCACTTGCGAAAACCACGTAGAGACATTAAATTATACAAAAACAGCACGGGATAATCTGGTGGAAAAGTTAGGGCTTCAAGTTTCAAAGCTTGAAGATGATTTGAAGTTTTCGTTATTAAGTTATCTGGAAGAAGTGGAAATACAAAAAGAAGATTTGATCAACAGTTTCGGCAAAATGCAGCAACAAGTACAGCAACATCAAAAATCATGTCAAGATCATCATAAACAAGCAGTAGAAAAAGAAATTATAATTCAGAAACTACGGGCTTCAAAGCAAGCGCTTGAAAAAGAAAACCAACGTTTAAAGAGAGAAACCACAGGATATGCAAGTAATTCATCACTTCCCTTCTCTGAGGAAAGCTACCCAGAAAATCTCAGTTCTCTTTCCAGTTCACCTCGAAGTTTTCAGTCGCACTTACAAAATGACAACAGCGACGTCCAAAAGACCATAATAGAGGAAAATACTCGACTAAGGGAACTCTTACATCAGTGTGACAATAATGAAGTGTCAAGACTCGAATACAAAGTAGGTCAACACGAGAAATTAAGCGACGCTTATACCAAGGAACTTCATTCAAAAGAGACCTTAATCAAACGGCTCAAAGCAGAGAACCGTGGTCTCCAAGCAGACGTGGAGTCGCTTGAGAATGAAATGTTACGGGTTAATGCCAGTAGATTGAACGCCGAAAAACAAAAAGACAAATTGCATCAAGAATTACGATTTAGTGATGACCAAATTAACACTTTAAGACTGAAGCTTAAAACTACAACGGAAGAAAGGCAATATCTCAAAGAAGCCATGGAAGAGACAAAAGAGAGAGCTAATACATGTGAAGGGAATTTAATAACTCTGGAACATGAACTCCTTGATTTGAGGAATAGGAGTGAAATTTCTAGAGATAAAATGAGGGAAAAAGAAAACTGTATTACCTCATTAAAACAAGACAATCATAACTTAAGTAGAACTTGTGACTCTTTGAGAAAGGAACTGTCCGTTGCAAAAAATGAGGCTTATGATCTCAGATGCGACAGAGATAGACTTCAGAAAGAGAGTACGGACAAGGAAATAGAGTATATGAACTCAGAGATAACAAGCAGAGCAAATCACAACAAAACGAAGGAGCTCAAACAAAATTTGCATGCTGCAGAAATGAAACTTGCAAACCTTGAAAGTAAATGCCAACAATATGAAAGGAGAGAGGCAAAATTAAACCAAGAAGTGTTGGCAAACCTTGAGAAATACACTCAAGCAGAACAAGAACTGTTTCTTACAAAGAAAGAGCAAGCGCAACTTCGTGGGTTTTATGACAGCAGCGAAAACAAGAGAAATCGGTTACAAGCAGACCTGGAGACTGCAAGACAGCAAATCAAGGCTTTGGAAAACGATGCACAGAACAAGAGAAATAATTATAACAAAGAACCTGTAAGACAAGAGATAGATCGCTTGAGGAAAGAAAACCAAGAGCTGGAGGATGAGCGTGAGCATTTACAAGGTGTTGTAAGTTGTAACACAGGAAACTTTGAGCAATTGGAGAAGGCTTTGAGCGAAGCAAAAGAGCAAGTTAGCGTTCAGAGAATAAGAGCAGAGAATGCCGAGGACCTGTTAAAAGGAAAAGATGAAAAAATTAGACAACTTCGAGATGAACTCGTCGAGGTTCATAACCAGAATGATGCCCTTACAGACCAACTTTTAAAGAAAAGTCGAGACACTGAAAGCTTAAAAGTATCAACAATGTTATTGGAACAAGAACTCGAAGGTTTCAAAGTACGTGCAAAATCTCAAACTGGAGAGCTCATGACTCGTGACCAGGCCGCTTTCAGTCACGGTGAGCCCGCAACCCCCGACAGCGGTATATCTGAGACTGATTGTCCATTTAAAGGCAAGGACAGAGATCAAGTGATCGAGAGAGCGAGAAAAGACATAATGACGACTGTAAAACCCCATGATTCTGAAAATAACTACAAGGAAACGAAAAATGAATCCCAGGAGAAAGATACAAATAATGTTGACAGTTTAGCAAAAGCTGAACGCATAAAAACAGCCAAAAAAATTCAACAACTACAAAAAGAGAATGAGATATTGAAGGATAAAGAACGAAAAGCAAAGGAAATCTTAGCTGTAGTCGAACAAAAACTTCAAGAGCTAGCGAGAGAAAACGAAGAGCTTAAAATGAAAGAGATGGGAAATAGCAAGCAACAATCGTTGCACGACGAGCTTATTGAGATAATTCCTGACTACCAAGATAATGGTTTCGGGGAGCTTCAAGCAACTCCCGAGCCAGACTCTTTAAGGGAAGAAGATTTCATGCCAGGTCGTGCCTCGAGTAGAATCGACATTGAAAACGAAGAGCTCAGAGCTCAAAACGAAGTTTTAAATCAAAGTACAAGAGAACTGGAGGAAAAATTGCGGCAAGAAAGCGAAAACTTAAACAACTTGTTATCGCAACGAGAACGACTGCTTGAAGAATTGAACAAGGCAAAAAATGAAGCAAAAGACGCAGAAGAGGAGAAAAAACGTTTAAAATATAAAAACGAACAACTTGAGGGAGAAATTACAGATTTGAGGGAAACTATCGAGACTCGTGAAGCAAGCCTTTGGAAAATACAGGAAGAGAGGGAAACTATTTCTGAAGAACTTAGACAAACAAAAGAAAATTCAGTCAAACTGGAGCAGATACAAGCAAATGAAAAAGTTAAAAATAAGGAAATACATGAGAATCTGATGAATGAAATTTTAGTGAAGGAACAAGACATTACAAGCTTGCAGCATGAGCTTTCCACTGTCAGTGACAAGTGCGAGTCCATGGAAAGTTCTTTGAAGGACATCAATGATAGCAAAGAAATCAGTGCAGAACGAGAACTCTCAGAAGTGAAAAGCAAATGTGCAGAGCTAGAAGACGAGCTGGTAGGTTGTCAAAAGAGAGAACTAGAATACAATCAAATCTTAACTGTTGCAGATGACAAAATAAAAAAATTGACTGCTCGAGTGGAAGAGGCAAACGCGGGAGAAAAAGAAGCTCAATCGAAAATATATGAACTGCAACAGGAGATTTCACTGGCCGAAACTGAGCTGTACAAACTGAATGACAAAACTATGGCAATGAGAAAGGATGCAGAGCGCGACCAGGAAAAACAGGTAGAAGACGAAAAAGTTATGAAAAATTTGGAGAATGAAAAACGACAACTGACTGATAAACTTCTAGATGCAGAAGAACGTATACATGGCTTGGAGAAGCTGTGTGATGATGTGGAGGGGCGGAAACAAATTGCTGTAGAAACAATGAGAGAATCGTTGCAAAGCAAGGATAAAGAAATTGCTGATCTGACCAATGAACGTTCTTTGGCTGAACTCAAGTATACGGAACTGCGAAATATGATGGAAACTGCGGAAGAAAAAAGTTCTGGAATTCACAAGGATTTATTAAACATGAAAGAAAAACTGGTAGAAGTGGAACACGAAAACGCTAATTTGTTAAAGCAAGAGAAAGAATTTACAGAAACGTTGTCCAAGAAAGAAGAACAATTAAAAGAAGTTAAGCGAGACGCAGATGAGTTGGAGAGAGGAATGCGCGAGAGAGAAGTTGAGTTTGATGACATTTGCAGTAGAATAGAAGAACTGGAAACGTTAAACGAAAACTTGAAGGAAGAAAACCAATTGCTTCTACAATCAGCTCGGGAAAGTGATGAAAAGCTGGCAGATGCTGTTAGAAATCTTCAGGAGCTCGACGAAGATAGAAGAACGGTGGAACAAGAGTTGAAAGTTACACACGAAAGTATATCTGATCTGGAAACAGCTTTTGAAGAGAGCCAGGACGAAAAAACTGAGCTTAAAAGAAAACTTGAGGATGCCGATGAGAAATTATGTGAATTAAATGACAAACACAGCAAAATACTAGAAGAAATGAAAACTCTTGAGGAAAGAAATGCACAACAAGAAGCTGACTTTGCGACAATAGAAGAATTACTACAAGCTCAAAAAGATCGTGTTGACGAACTACAAATAGAGCTAAACACTTCCGAAAGTAAACTATTGTTATTGGAGGAAGCAAAAGGAAAGAGTCAAAACCAAGAACAATTGCTTCAGGAAAAGGCCCTAAACGCCCTGCAGTCACTAAATGGGATTGAAATAGAGAATGCGAGATTAAAATCACAACATAGTGAACTTGAGAAGGCATTGGCTAGAGAAAAGCAAAAACAAAATGATTTTAAAGAAAACAACGATGAACTCAAAAAAATAAACGACGACATTTCAAAAGATCTAGAAACAGAGCGAGAAAATGTTTGGGCTATACAGGATGAGCTTGATTCCAAACAAAAAGAATTAAAAAGAGTACAAAAAGAACTACAACGCCACAAGGTCGAGTTGGAAGAAGCAGAAACAATTCAAACACAAGAAATGTACAAGAAATCCAAACTAAAGGAGGAATTATTACAGGCAAACAAACAAATCGAAGAGCTTGAAGCGGTTAAGGAAATACGGCAAAGAGACAATGAACAGTTAGAAAAACATTTAAATGCCACCAGAGAAAAAGTCGATTTTTTCGAGAACCAACTGGAACGGATTTCCAAAGAAAATGCAGATTTGAAAGGACAACTCGATGAAATGACAAAGAGACTTAAATTGAGTGTAAATGAAGTTAATGACTTGGAAAAAATGCTACAGCAGCAAAAGGAATTGTGCGAAGATTATCGAAAAACTCTTGTCGAACGTGATGAAATGATTTTGAATTTGAACTTTAGCCGAGACGCGGCTGAAGGCGCTTTACAGTCAGTGAAGTCAGATCTTGTGAACAAAGAAAGTGCTTATAAGAGTAAAAAAGATCAAATCGACCGCCTACAGTATGAACTAAACCGAACACAGAAAAAACTCGACAAAACTGAAGTTTTCTATGAGAAGAACTGTCTTGAAAATGAAAGGTTACAAAAGGAAGTTTCAGATTTGAAGAAAAGAATAAGCGAGCTAGAGGAAGTGCGAGTGGAAAAAGAACTTCTTGCGAGCCAATTGGACAAGTACAAGAAGCTTTATAACATGCAAGCAACTGGACCGACGCAATCGGCAGAAGAGAAAGTGCGGGCCTGGGACGACAAATTAGATAGAGCACAATCAAAAGTAAGCGATGCCTTGACTGAACTCACGAAAGACATACGCAGACAAGAGCAAAAAGCTTTCCGCTCTGGGACTCCAACTAGGAAGAAGCAGTTTCAGTTTGACGAGATAGAAGAAAATGGCGCTTTGAGAACAAAGTCGTACAGCAGGGATGATTCTGTAGACTCGATGGTATCTGAAAACTCCGAGCTCCTTGAAGGCGGAGAGCGCGCCACAAAGAAGAATTATAAGCATGGAGATAATGAAGATTCACACGAAAGACAAGAAGGCGGTTTTGTGAGTATTACTGACCCAACTGACGTCGGTAAACAGGAAAACAATCAGGAAAACATTTCGATGAAAAATATTGACGAAAATGCAGCTGATATGAACACGTTATATTCGGTGCCAGCGTCGTTCGAAAACAAACAGACGGAAGTCAGTAACTATAACAACAATAATGACGTTTACGTTGAGCCACCACCTGGGTTTGAGACATCTAGCAACCAACCAATCAACGAGACGGGACCGCTGAACACAGACACAGCATCGCCTGATTCACAATCACAAAGTCCAGGTAAAGATTTGCTGGGATCAAGTGAAAATTCAGGCAACTTAAACTTTGGAACAAGAGGTAAACCAACAAGAGTTGTTGAGTTACCAACGGACGATTTGGCGCGGTATCTTCTTTCGTCAAAACCAAATGCCAGCTTTACGGACACGAAGGGCCACACGGAGACCAAATCGTTTCAGTCACGTCCTGAATCAGGTATGCTGTTGGACTTGATGCCAAATGAAACGCCGAAGGTGGATTCTGTTGCCAATGTTACAAGTCCAAATCCTGGTTTTAACGATGTAAAAGGCAACACGGAGACCGCAGCGCCCCAAACGCATCTTGAGTCAGATCTGCTCCTCGATTTGATGCCGACTGAAATGCCAGATAGCAATTCCCTTTCCTATGATGTTACAAATCCAAATCCGGATTTTACTGGCGTAAAGAACGACACCGAACCCGCACCGTCTCAGTCACTTCCCGAATCGGATCTGCTTTTAGATTTTATGCCGCCTGAACTACTAGATGGGAATTCTTTTGGTTGTAACGTTACAGACTCTTTTCTGCAACCACAAGCTTCGGGCGGTCAGCAGCCATCCGACAAAAGTGAATGTGCGGACACTGAACCGGGAGCTGACAGCTTAGCTAGTACGTTGATTGATTTCGGATTCAGCACAAGTGACGGACACAGCAGCGCAATGTCTGATCCTTTTATTACGAGCCCACAACCAACACCCACGCCATCTTGGACGGATGGCGACGATTTTGACACCCCAAGAACAGTAAAGTCACTGGAAATTACTGACAAAAATAATTTTGAAGAAAACAAAAATAAACATTCTGAACAACAACTGGACTACGATGAAAGCCAGAACAATCACGTCCAGATTCTAATCAACGACAAAGTGTACAGTGAAGAGCCTGAGGATATTGAGAGCTCTGTTGATGCACTCGATGATCCAAAAGACGACCTTCAAGACAGCCCCAACCACTATGGGCCCTCCGAGGAACGTTCTTTCCAGGGGAAAAACAAAGACACCTTTGATAGCCCTAAAAACGAAACAGTCGATATTCCTGAAGTTAAGGTTTTTCCATTTAACGCGGATAACGAACAAGAAGAAAAAAAGAAAATCAATTATGAGCCTGCGGAATCAAAACAGGAAGAATATACGCGTACGGAGGAAAAACAAATTCCTTTTCAAGCAGTCACAATTGGAATTGATTCTCAAAAGAAGACTGCAACTAAAATTCCTATTAACACAACTCATTATAATCCAGAGGTGCCGAGGAGAGGACGAGTTATAAAGGAGTTTGAGAAACTTACACAACATGAACCTTCGGATAACACCACCGGCATGGAGACTGAGAAAAACAATCCTTATATTCCGCAAGAAAGAGACATTTCTCCGAAGCGTTTAAGAAAACTGACGACCTTAAAGCAAATTGAAAACTGGTCGGATGATGATTCGGGTAACCAAAACGTTTCTAGTACAGAAAAAGAAAATGAAAAAGAGAACGAAACGCACAAAGCTATAGAAGATGAAGAGCACTGTAGAAAACCGAGTGAAATTCTCAAAGAGTTTGAAAAGCGAGTGAATGTAAAAGAAAAACCAGAAATTCGTAAACCCAAACCACCACCAAAACCTGCCAAGAATCGTGCGACAGTAACGATGGACTTTGAAAAGAAAGATACAGTGGACAGCTCGCAGGGTTTACACAATCAAGTGAAAGAAAAGGACGAATCGCTAAAAGAAAATGATCAAACTCCCAAACCTGCTCCGCGGGCAAAACCTCGAAAGATTCAGCCAGAACCGCTCAAAGGAAAGGAAAAGGGCGGTTTCACAGCTCCCGTGGTTTCTGCAAAACAACGCGAGTTGTCAAATAAGGAGTCAGAACCTCGATATAAACCAATTGAGGTGGAGATAGAAATTGATCAAACTGCAGAAGAAGACGCACACCATGAATTTCACTACAGGAAACCCAGCGAGATTGTGAAAGATTTTGAAGGGCGAGCATGCAGTCCTGTACGCGAACCACACCCACCAAAGCAAGCTCCAAATGTGGGAGTACCTGGTGTTCTGCACAGAAGTGAGAGTGAACAAAGTGGTCCTGGGCAACAAGACTCCACCACAGGCGCTACAAACACTGACGATGCTGATGCTGAACATTTGGACAAAGGAAGAAAGCGCGTTCTGAAATTAATCGCTGCTTTCGAGGGGAAAGAAGTATGACATTGCTGTACCACAGCAAGAATATAGTACAAAACCTCCGTACAACACTTACACGAAGAAATATCTAACGAGGTTTCGCCGCACAGCCCTAAAAATGCTAAATCCATCCCAAGTTAGTGGCTAAGGCCGGATATCTGCGCGTTTGTCCGGTTTCCGTAGTGTTAAGCGGATGAGAGCCTGTAGTTCCCCCTGAGCGGAAGCAGATACTCGTTTATACAGCTGAGTCGACTGGAACAAGTCAAGTAAAGTGCCTTGCTCAAGGACACAACATAGTGGCCAAGACGGGGTTCGAACTCACGACCTTCAGGATACGAGTCAGACACAGTCTTGTGATCCACTACCATGATACTTTGCTTTTGCTGTCTTTTTTCACAGTCCACGAAGCTATGCGTGGTTCAAAAATCTCAAAACTGGCAGATGTCATGGAGAGGAAGAAGTCATCCCATCGTTCCACCAGTGGATAAAAACTTAACCAAGATCTATTTGGCTCGCCAATAAAAACACAAATGAACGCAAAAGGTCACGGAAGTTGATCGCAAGTCGCTTTAAAAACACAGGTTGCTCGGCGTTGATTCATATATTTGAAAACAGTACAGACTTTGACTGTTCATTTCAAACTTACTGGCCACTGAGGAAGTTAAAACCATTAAAACTGAACATGGTTGCATCAGTATTCGAACAGACTCACATTACTACAGCCACTATAACAGTCGACTCCGCAAAACTCAAACCTTGAAGGGAAACGGGTTATCGGAAGTAAATTAGTCAGAAATGGCTTGAGTGGAAAACGAGATTAGTTCGATTTAACGGGAGCTTCCATTTGTCGAGAGTTCGAGTTATCGACGGTCCATTCTATGTCATCATGATAGTACGATTTGCTTTCTATAGCGAATCAGGCGTCGTTTATGTATACTACACCAATTAACTTTCGTGCCGGCAAACAACTCGCTGCATTGCAGTGTAAACACAAAACAGTTTTTCGGGCACAAAAAACTGTCCGATTTGTGACATAACATTTTCGAAAGCGTTACGTCTTAAGTCCGAAACCTGACTCGTACCCAGTCGTTTTCGGTTGGTCTTTTTCGGATTTTTGTGTTTTGAGGGAACCTGGGACAAGGAAAAGACATGGCCCCTCGTCTTCTCGACCAACCAGAAAAGACTGGGTACGAGTCAGGTTCGAAACAACCGAAAAACCGTTCCAGGTTTAAGCAGACGGCCGATCGGTTTTGGTTTTTTAAAAGACACGAAAGTTATAACTGTATAACCCATCGAGTTTGTAGACATAGTTGGAAATCCTGCCCAACTATTTCCATATGGTATGCCTATGACATTTTAACTGATCAGGAATTGTGATCACAATGGCAAGCTTTTCCTTTTAAACTGAAATGAAATAGATAAAAAGGCGAAAGTCAAAAGAGCAATTTTTATATGAAATAACTAGACAAAAATTATAATCCAGAAGAATTACTCACTAGTGAAGACGATTTCATTTTTAAAAAGTGCAGGCCTGAGTGCATACTCAATATTATTTTTGAAATATTTAAGTAGGAAGAATGCCGGAGTATTTATGCAGCATTTTTTTTTTCTATACAGTTTATTTTAAGTAGGAATAATGCCAGAATATAAAAGCTTAAAATGCAATATATGATTTTTCTAAACAGTTTATTTTAAGTAGGAGAGGAATAAAGCCACAGTATAAAACACTGAAAGCAATGCTGCATTTTTCTAAACAGTTTATTAAAAGAACAATCAAGCATTGATAGTTCATATATACAGTATTTATTTACAATCATGCAACTACTTTTCCCACACGAGACTCGACATGTATAAACATGTTAGATTTCAAACTTTGTATGTTACTCGAGAAATTTGTAATGAAAATCGAAAATAAAGAGCAATCGCATTGGTAAATTTTGAAGCCCATTGTTTTCTAGTATGGGAGCGTTTTAGATAAAGCGTTTATAGACTAGTGGTCACTGACAATAAAGGCTGGTTCACACTTGCGAAATAAGAATAAGCACAAGAATAATCACAATCACAAGCACAAGCACAGGAAAATCCCAGTGTGAACATGCATGAAACAAGCACAAGAACAAGCACAAGAAAAGAAACATTTTCTTTTTTCTTATTCTTATGCTTATTCTTATCCTTACGTTGCTTGTTTCTCCAGTGTGAACATCCGTGAAACAAGCACAAAGCACTGGCGCCCTCACCTGTTGTCGTCACCATTCCTCTACGCGCACAGGCATCATTTCTGCGCGTGCGTATCCTTATTTTTTGTGCTTATTTCACGAGTGCGAACCAGGCTTAAAGGTCTGCAGTTCGTTCGCTCAGAAGGAATCACTTTGTACATTTGTAAGGCACTTCACTTATCACGTTTAAGTCACTATGTAACATTCTGCAATTTGAGTATTTTAAAGCGTCACTAAAATTAATGCCAATTTCGAAATTGCTGTGATTTCCTAAAAGGACCAGATTAGATGTCTGGAATCCTTAGCGCTTTGTTTTTGTATTTTGGTTTCATCATTTGGTTTCACTATAGTCAAACATTAATGATTTACGTAAAGTGAATTAGGCGACCCTACGGCTCCTTTTTCCTTAGCTACTACTGCGACCCTACGGCTCCTTCAGTTTCCTTAGCTACTACTGCGACCCTACGGCTCCTTTTTCCTTTGCTACTAATACGACCCTACGGCTCCTTTTTCCTTAGCTACTACTGCGACCCTACGGCTCCTTTTTCCTTAGCTACTACTGCGACCCT